>JALPQI010019528.1:0-22373 GCA_025490895.1 Thaumatotibia leucotreta | reverse complement strand
CTTGATTTCATAAAACATTTCATTAAAGCGTTTGAATTTTTTGCTTTGGAATATAAATATTTTTTGTAGTCAAAGAGAAAGACTCCACGTGCAAACATTACTCATAATACTGACTAGACGGAATAAACGCTCAACGCGCAAGATTGTTGCAACGTAGCAATATAAAGTCCAAGTAAAACTAGATTGAAACCAAATTAGCTAATTGCCAGTCACAGTTCAATGAACTTCCTAATTAAATGCAATTTGAATGTGTTTTAACGCATACCAATAGTTCTTTGCATTTCAAATTGAACTGTGAAACGTGTCAAGTTTTATAGTTGAAAGGCGCATTTCATTGCCGAGATAATTTGATCGAAGGTTTTTATTGGCCAAGTGTACCTATAGGAGACTCAGGCAACCAATAAGCTAAAGCTTCGTTTGTCAGGCCTAAGGTATAATTTTCTATTGGTGGAAAAATTCTTTGAAATCATCTTGAAAGGCTGGACTGCATCTAACTCAACTGAGGGATATCATGATTGTTATGATGCCCACCTACTATAAGATTATTAAGATTATTATGAAGATTAGAACATACTCGTAGGTATCATTGATGACCTTGACCATACACAGGCCGGTCGATTGCCCACGCGTAACAATTTTGAAGTGCTTTTTGTTGATGCGGATTACTATTCTTAACGATCAATAAGGTTGTATTGATTTAAGTAGATTGTATGTCCAATGTTCTCTTAAACCACCAGATCGATTAGGGTGAATATTCTCAAATAGATCTGTATGCTTAGCACATGATTGGCGCGACAGTATCTCGCCGCGAGATAGTCTATCTGTCCCTCTTTTGTTATATTAGCTAGTGAAGGACGGGAGGTCTATCTCGCGGCGACATACTGTCGCACCAATCATGTGCTAAGCCTGCTGCTGGTGGTTATTAAAATATTTCTGTTTCACGCACGGATCTTGCGTCTTACAACGCATAAAAATATTTCTACCTATATTTATTTTAAATAATATTGCACAAATACTCGTGGCAACTGACGAATTTCTTTCGGCGCCTAAATTCCGAGCCTTAGGCCCTCGAACCGTCCGACTACATCCGCCTCGAATTCACGCATGTGTGAGTAATTGGTGTTAACACACCGAGATGCGAGTGATCCAGTCGAGTGGCAGTTACTCGTTACTTGTTGCGCCAGTACTGGCGCCAGCAGTGGCGTCTGGCCGTGGGCGGCCGTCGGTACTCGTGTCATAAATATGGATACCTGTAGCCGTACCATGAGCCGGGTGCTTAGCCAAGATGCCAATCGCTAGCGCTTAGTAGCGTAACGTAGTTTTCCCTCTCTGTCACTCTTTCATATTAGTGCAACAAAGACAGTTAGCTGCGATTAACGATGAAGCGCTAGCGATTGGCAACTTGGCTAAGCACCCTGATGCCGCATTATTAACGCACTGCGATAAACATGGGTTTACTGCGACCATAAATAACATGGACGTCTAACGCCAGCTCAAAAAAGCCCCCAAAAACAATTGTTCAATAGTGCCAAGGTGGGCAGGACATAGCGCTTTTCTTAACACCGCGCATAATGTCGACGCAACATCTTTGACAAATGCTTATAGAATATAGCCAATCAAAACATTGATGGATCAATCACAACTATTTTTAAATGGCGGTTTAAGTTTTTATAGGTTGACATTGACATTCATTACCGTGACGCATTGAAGAGGGGGTGACACTTGTCAACTAAAATTCAGGACCGTTTTTGAAAGGCAATTTAATATGGCGTGCGGCTTCCATGTTTTATTTGTTCGTAGTGGGTTTACTTTCTATACGTCCCGCTCCTACTCGCGTATTGGTGCGAGCGAGCCGAAAAGAAAGTAAACCCGTGATAAAGCAGCGGGAGCTCATGGTAAGCACACTGCTAACACGACGCGTTTACCTATCCGTTTCCACGTCGTCGCTTTAAATATTCTAGGGCTTAAACTTGAATACCTTTTACGTAACACAGACGTTAGTTCTTGTTTATTGCGGGAACATTACCTCTAAAAGCCTTAACATTCGAGGTGTTACCTCTTTGGCATATTTGTAAATTCGTACGTACGATTCGATACGTAATAGGACGTGGATCGTGGTAGAGCCTCCTGTTATTTAATTACAATGTGACAATGTAGGCAGCACAAGTTACGACTTGTTAGACGTAATACATACGACATGTATTATTATACATGTCGTATTTGTAATCGCATAAGCTGGTTCCTGTTTCCGATCGATAAGGTAAATCATTGCTTTATGGGCTCATATCGACTCCTTAATGCCGTACTCATAAACATATCTACCTACTCGTTTATTTATACAATTACTAAAATAGGGTTCTAGCTTAACATCATATCCTTCTTAGTTGTCAATTCAGTAAGTACCTAGCTCAGTACCAATAGCTCAATGGAGATATAGGGATAGGGACTTCATACGGTTGCGATGCTCAGCAATGACGGAACGACTACAAATTGATCAACTGTTTTTGGGGGCATTTTAGAGCCGGCGTTAGACGTCCATGTTATATATGGCCGTAGCGGAACGAGATAAAATAATAATAAGTAATTCAGATCCCGACAGTCCACTGTCGCATCTTCAGTCTTCTGCAGACACAATCCGTCCAGGACTAGATCAATATGTACCCATCAATACCTTTGAATCTTACCAAAAGAATTTTCCATTGAATTTCGGTACTTAATTCTGCATTATCGTTATGCAGCAATATTTGATAGTTTATTGGGCTACTCGCAATGTAAATGACTGTAAAACCGAGGTCTATCCGCAGCCGGCCTTGTTTGGGGATATTAGTAATCCTGATTAAAACCAGATTGTCCTCAGAGCGTACACTACGCACGTAGGCGTGGTGGTTTGCCTCGCTGTTCGTTGCGTGATCCGTTCAATAAAACTGCTGTTAAACCTCGAATTGGTCATTTAAATGAACGTACCGCCTCTTTGTCCGCGGCGAGTTCGAAGTAATTTCTAGATAGTTTTCGATTTCGATTGAATTCACTAGGTACCTAATGTCGAGTCTCTGGTTTTCAAGAATCTTTGATCTTGTGGGGCCTTCATGACAACAATACATGTAACTTTAGGATAACATTTTAAAAGACGTTAAAGACGTAGCTACCTTCATATATTACAGTTTTATACTAAGTAGTATAGACAAGATAGATAGATAATAATCTTTATTCTTCTCAATATTACATGCCTATAATGGCTAACAACTAGTAGTGCTATGTATAAACCTTTAATACATGAAAGTATGCTGTACAAAACCTTACCTTTAAAGCTACTATACAATCATTACTTTTTGGATACATGTATATTTACGAGATATTTTCTAGAAAATGATTTACTAAAACGTCAAATCTTAAGTAAGCGTTATTTATCTAGATCTGGCCCAAAGCTGTATTTACCTACATAAATAACGACGAACCTAACCTATATGGGTTGCGTGGTGTAGATAGCAAATGTATATTTCTAGCAAGGCTGCATATTTCTCATTCATAAAGTTTCCAACAAATTGAATAGTTCCCAAATGGCTGCAATGCAGTAAAAATTCCAACTGAAAAGCGAATAGCATTCAAAAGTCACGGTTTGGCAACTGGAGCTGCCTACTGTCCTTAACACACTGCCGATGCCGGGCGATACCAATCAAAATGCAACGTTAATATTAAAATTAGCTGCACATGTTATGTTCGCTTGCCGAGCCAATCACTCAAGCGCACCGGAATGTATAGTGTTTCTCTATTAACCTAAGCATAAACCCTACTTGAACTCTCTTAAACCACACAATGTTTAAGAGGCGGTTATCTAAAAATAATATATAGAACAGAGTTTCGATAGTTTTTAAGAATTCGACATTTTGGTCAATTCTCAGATAATATTCGAATTGATAATTTTTGCGTTAGTTCGCTCAACTAGTAGAGAAATTGACTATCTAAGTGGGTTCCTGGCAGTCAATGTAGGTATTAATATATTGTTATTTAATATTCCTTAAAGTGTAAAGTGTTTTTTAGTATTAAGGTACCTACAAAAGAATCTTTGAATCTGAATTTGAAATTTGAATCTTTACAAAGCAATTTTTGATTCATTTCCTTTTTCAGTAACTTGAATAAAATTTAAGGGTCATACTGGAAAATGTAAAGTACTTTAAAATTTTCATCAATATTTATAATCCACTGAAATATATCCCTCAAACAGTTTGGTCTGAGCGAGCTCGTCTGCTCAGTAAGCAACCAGAATACTCAAGCAATTAACGCGTCAGCTTTACCGCAAACAAGTAAAGCTAAGTAATGTTGTGGAAACTTTACGTAACGTCGCGTGACTACACAGTTCATTCAGCGTTGGCGCGGGCACGACTCGCTCTACATACAACTACGTATAGACGCTCTGCCGTCCCACAGTGAAGACAGCTTCCGTAGATCAGTACTATGACTGCTTAGAAAGCGTTTCATGTATAGGTGAAAAAGATGAAAGAAGCTCCTGATGTATGTAGTTGTAACATATCCATATAGTCATTTGTTTTGTTTGTGATTTTTACATGTATTGTCTATTAGAATAGGTCAGTACTATATACATACAAGAGGTGTCTTACTTCAGTTTTTTACCTATATAAAGGGCTTGATGTAATATGTATATTTGATATGATTACGCGACTGGCTTTTTTGGTTACACAAATGTATTTTGAGCAGATAATTCTAACAGGGTGCAGCAAGAGTTATTTCTTCTTGCTTCTTCTTTGTCGTATCTTTCGGATTGCGGGATATGGCTAGTATGACTACGAGTATGATCACTACACCATTCGGCTGTATCCCAGCGTGCAATATCGTCCTAGTGACTGTTACTCTAGGAATGGTTCCTAAAAGGTAACGTCTTTTGAGAAATTAATTCCATAGCAGTCGGATTTTAAAGCAACAAGTCAGATGATATGCCTGAACTACTCATACTTTAAACAGTGAACGTCAAGATACTGTTTTAAAGTTTCCATGTGTGCCTAAGTACTCTAAACGGCACACGCTCCAGCTAATCTGCTTAAATGCGGCTTAATGTGTGCAGCTCGAGCCTCCCAAAAGGGTTCGAATACATATGACGTCATTATACTGATTACCGGCAGAGATTAACACGTTACAATACTTACAACGCTTAAGTCTGACAAATACTAGGTTCATGTTCTTTCTAAATGATTCTGTCAACATTAGTATGGAAAATAATACATGTATAGTTGATTCAGCTGCATTTGATCCTGAATATAATGTTGCCTCGCCAAATATGGGCAACCGCTTTACACCTACTTAAGCTTGGCTCCAGTTACTGTAGTCATGATTGTTGTCATGTGCAATATTATACCTATGTAGATAAGCACATATTAATTATATTGTATTGAGTGTGTATCGGACTTGCTCTGCGACCATGTAACTAGTGAAATAGAATAATATCAACCGAAAATTGCACTGGTATTTTAGTTATAAATAATATGATTAATAGGGCATTACGTAGCTCGTAGTTAGTTTTAATAAGAATGAAGTAGAATGAACTCTGTGTAATAAACAATAATCTGCGTAATCAATGTAATCATTGTAATCAAATCACTAAAAAGACTACTACTAGTGATTATACTGCAACATTGTACCTCAGTTGGCGAAGAGAAAACTACGCGTGTAGAAACAGCTGGTTGTGCATAAATAGAAAACAATATTACGACTTAAAAAAAATGAAATTATGTAGTGATATTGAAAACGTATTGGCGGCGTGAATGGAAAAGTTTAAGAACTTGTGCTGTAGAACATATTCGTAAATATATTGAAACTAATAGCTGTTGCCCGCAATTTCCTTTTGAGTAGAATTAAGTTAAAGCCATCAGTGCTATCACAGAGAAGTATGTCCTTCTCCGGGACTATTTTAACATCGAATATCATTTAAGTAGTTTAGGCATGAACGGATAACAGATACACAGTTACCTTTGCAATAAAAATAATACTAAATTTGTGATAAGGACATGAGAACATACACTACATAAAGCCATTAACAATGTCCAATGCATATAGATGTAAGTCAGTTGTCACCGATTTTATGCTTCTATTATAGTGAGAAGATTAAAGCTGGTATATATTAGGCCAGCGATGGTTATTCATATGTTTATTGGATTGGATTTCATTTTCTTTCCTAGATATAGTAGATATAGCCGCAGTGGGCTTATCTATCATCTCTATCATCTAACAAAATCTATGTTGAAGAACCAACGCATAAATAATTCACTTTTCAACGCACGAGAAGTTTGTAGATATGTTTGTAATATCGTTTGGAATTGTATGACAGCTGCGCGAACAGGTGGGAGCGTATTGTAATCGTAACGCTCATGCTAATTAATTTAACTACTAATGTAAACAGCGGTTCGAGCCGGTATCGAGTAATCGTGAACAGCGACCGGTAGCTATAATGGCTACATTTGTGGTTTTTCATATAATTGGAAATGGAAGTGGGTTTTGTATAAGATAACCCATCCCATCTCATAAGCTATCGAGTATCCCTGTATGCTGTGTCAGAAACGTCTTTTAGGTTTTTTACTTTGTTTTAGGTTTATGTTTATGACCATTCGATTGTGCTTGATTATTTCACATACTTATTTCTCCTTATTCTTATCACTTTCAACATAAAATATAAAATAAATACTAAGCTACGTTTAACGGACAAATATTAAAAAATAGTACCTAGGTTTATGTACAACAATATATTTAGAAGCAAAGGGAAATGGAAGGACAGAGGGAAGCAAAATTAGTTTAACGTTTCATCAAGTGCACTACTACCTATAAGCCCATAAAAAAGATTAAATGTAATAGTATGTTGTATCTATTTAATTCGACGACTATCGCTTATATGGACTCGATCGCTACAACATCCTTATTATGCGTAGTTGCTCCTAATATAAAGCTGACATAAAGATAATATTTCATAACATACAAGACGATGTACGCAAGTAGGTATCTAATCGTAATCATTATTTTCCATCTTGCATACAATTACACATGTGTTTACGTATTCAATACACACTTGTATCTACTGACTTATCTAAGTCCTCAGTCATTGGAATCAATTTATTTTCCGTATCAGGGCGATCCGGAATCTGTCATTGACGACATGTAGTAGTAAGCGCAATCAATGCCTTTCATTAGTACGAGTAGTTATTACATTGACTACTTGACAAGTGTCTTTCAGGCAAGTTTTCATCATAAATTTATAATTATTTAAAGGTTTTCTCTTGTGAATAGGCCATAGTATACATAGAATACTATATGTAGTAGCGGGGTCAGAAAGAAATACAATTTGTCAAAAGAGTAGATAAAGTAGATTGGATTAATCGGAGCCAATTAGGCAGTATGTAAGCTGTAGTTCAATTTAAATGGTTTCCGTGAATTGCTGTATAAATCTTTATAGGTATTGGATTAATAGACGTTTCGTTCGATATTCACCTTGTTTTCGCTTTACGAAAACAAAACTTAGCTAGAATAGTTAAGTACTTAACTTACTACCTACACAAATGTTAAAGCCAAAACTCGTTTCACTCGATACCGAATACTATCAGATAATGTATGTTTACTTACACTGTTATACCTAGATTAATTTAAGCATGTTCAAATTTTAATTCATAATCCATGTAATACTATATTTCCTACAACAGGCCATTTTTATTATCTCTTAATAAACAAGTAGCGTGAATTAATGCGTTCAATATAAAGCTATGTTTACTCCCCTCGTGTATTTACAAAGAGTAATCCAGTACCTCGCCTAGGACTCTTGTATTCAAGTGTTCATTAACTGGAATCCCCATTTTCTCTCTTCTCCGCACTTTCACCATTAGAGCCTCTGATTCAGGACCATTCACAGCCGTATCGCGGCGATATCGAGCGATAACGCAATTTGCGATGGAGTGATTGTACACGCTCTCAATTTAATCACGGCGTGCCGTCAGAATACTATTAGGAACTAAAAGCTTATAGAAATGTAACGAGTACGGTACCCGTGCTGTATAGGTTGTATTCGCTGGCGAGCGCGATAGAATGCTTTACATATCGAGTAATATCTAATGTAACCGATACTTGAAAAGTGGTACGGCTACAGCTTGCTAGTATACTTATCGACGGTATGATATGAATGTAGAGTATCTAAAGCAATGTGTCCGCATGTATGTATAAATTCCGTGGGTAGCATCAGTAGCTCGCAATTTCTATATCGAATTATCGACTTATTTCGTTTTAAATATTGTATGTAGTTGTACAGTGAAGCTATTGTGTGTAGGTACTTATCTATATACCTATACGTATTTATAGCTATCCATAAAATGACTGCAATCCCGATTATGTAGCGTGAAGCACAGATGAGAATATATAAAATCGATAATGCCAGAAATACGTTTCAGTACCAACCTGAGGCACAATTTATTAAGCCCAACGGACTTCTGCCCGACCGATGACAAGCGAATGTTGTTAACATCTACTCCCCAGCTTACATCATCTCCCAAAGCAAATACGCGTTATAGTAACATTTGCTTTTCACGTTTGCCGCATATTTTAGCGGCTGATTCATAATAAAATTATGCAAAGAACAAAGATGCTTTTCCTACACGTCAAGTAGAGATGGATGGAGATAAATTTGCGATGAAATCATCTGAATAAATTATAACCTAGCATTGTTTTACGCAAATCCCAACATTCCTTCGTGCTTGCTATATGGTTATATACGTGGGAGTTAGCTATTGACTAGTCTAAATTTCAGATATCGTGTCTAAGTATTTCCCAAAATTGAACAAGGAGGCAGACATAGCGGCGCCATTATTATTTTTTAGCCTTTTGGTATAAAACCTTTAGGTGCTCGGTTTCAGGCTCATTTCAAAAGCCAGACCTAAAACACGAATACCTACATAGATATAATGAATACTACTTTATCAAAATTAAACCACATCGACAAAATTGTTTAATTATACCGCCCGAAATGTCAACAACAACGATCCTAAAACCGCCCACGAGCATCTATTTATAAAACAGCATCCAATAACTTATCACTACGCCTACGCAACCACCAATAACTATACTTAACTCTGTTTCACTCAGCTTCAATAAAACTGGAAAGCAAAATGATCCTGTCATTTATGAAAGTTTGCGAGGGGGATGGAGGGTGGGAGTATGGAAGGGGGTGGGGGCGCGACGTGAATGGCGGCGCAAGGTCATGGGCGCCGGAAGTAGGTTACGGGCGGCGCCCTATCGACCGCCCAACGCCCGGCACGCGCCGTTTTATTATTATACTTAGCACAATGTAAGCATTGTGCGCACCTTTTACACGTAATTTACGTTTTCATACGCATCCATGGTAACATAATAGTACATTACGACACAAGTGCGAAAAACATGAAATTCGAAACGAGTGGCGATGTTTTAAAACACTCCCTGTTTTAAATCGACACGAGTTACGAATTTCGTTTTTGCACGTGTCTCGTACGACGTTTTTTAGTACAGATGGCCCTCCGAAGTTTTGGACCTGACGTAAAATGACCCACTTCTCGCACTAGAGCCTAAAAAGTTTTTGCACGTGTAAGGGACGATTTTTTTCATAACAAGTGCATCAAAAAGAGAAATTACCGCGCGCGAAGCGTGCGCAAAGTTCGTTTTTGCGCACTAGTTAGGAAAATGATATATTGTGTCTGCTTTCTAGCTGCACGACCTTTTATACGTCTTTTAGATTAAATCTACCTTTCAGGCACATTTTATCACGACCAAATAGAAGTAGTCTTTTAAATGTTTGGTACCAACCACTACGGGACAAATTAATCTGAATAATATATTACGACACAAACTCATGCCTAAGGATTATCAATTACTTTAATGTATTTTAAATAAGTTCGTCTACCACTAAATAACCTAAATATCTCAAGCAAATCAATTTGATGTCGAAAGATTGCGTTTAATTTTCATGTATAGGAACAATGATAGGTCTCGTCTCGTGGTTTTAAATTTTAATGTTTAGACTTCCAGTCCCAAAAAATAAATTTCAGAAAAAATAGTAACTGCAGTGACTAGGAGAATTAGCAAAGCATTCGGCCAACAATTAGCGACTCGCGTTACGCTTGAATGGAAAGGCGATTGTTGGCTGCGCTGCGCCTGCGCCGGTGATGTAATTTGTTTTCGCGCAGATCCGCTCTTACTATCGCTTGTGACGATCAACCAGTGTAATTGTAACCTGATTTGTTGGTGAATACTACGTGGAGTTTGTGGCTTTTATACTGGTTGCGGGAGGTGAGTCTTTGAGCGATGGTATCAGCAGTTATCGTTGGGAATTTGGCTGCCATTCATTGCGGAGTTTTTGCCAGCGGCCGCCGAACCCTCGGCCTTGCTGCTGCGTTACACTGCTATTACGATTTCCGAAGCTGTGAGTGATATTGGTGCCGGTCAACGGTGGTTCGCTTTTCTAAGGCGCACGCGTTCGCGGTCTGTCGTACTCGTAAACGCTGATCTTGCGTTATTTTTGTCTAATGCACAAGTCATGTAATACAAGCTTGTTGGTTGGTACCCCTAGAGTAATGCCGACCCAAATAAAAGATGCCAGAAGTTTTACCTTCTATTTAGCATTGGATACACGTAACCCTCGTAAACGCTCGCTGGAGTGCATTTCACGTCTGAGCGCCCAATATTACGTTACAGAAAAGTTTTCATATTACATAGAAAATGTTCGCATCATATTTCAGTCAACTTTCTACGCATTGACATTTTCCCGATACATATAAACAGGAAAACGCGTAGAATGTGTTTAGAGTTTTAAAATGTGTTACATGTTCTGCGAAAGGTATCTGAAAATAGTCCATCTACCCCAGGTTGCGGTCTCCGTCGGCTATTTGGCTTGAATTTTTAACGGCTTAGTCACGACCGCATCTGTGTGACTCAGATTTGCACACAATGAAGACGCGATATTTCCTCCATGATGCCTTAAAATTTTACAAACGTGTTCTCAGATTCTGTGGTCCCCTTGCCAACATAATGATCTCATGTAAAATTCATCAGCTAATAGTTTTTATTGCCTTTATTAGTGAAATTGATCGTTGCAAAACAATCCTTGACAGCTTCATTTTTTTAAAATAACTTTTAAGTTAATCAAGGTTGTTTATTTCGTGACTAAGTCTAGAAAGCTGGTAATGGATGCCATTGGCTAACATTAAAGCGATAACTAGTATATAATAGATGACTAGTCTCTTGATAAATACACAGTAAATTATTGTGTTATGTCCCGATATAGCGATAGGTGGGTGATGTATGGGGGGACAAAACTATTTAGATAGTATGCCGAGTAACATACGATGAGTAACCTTAGGGGCGCTTTCGTTAGAGCGTTACGTAAGCGAAGGCTTAGGGGAAATGATAGCATCAGTAGTTAAGCGTGTTGAGTCGTAGTCGTAAAACCGGAAAGGTCTGGCAAATATCTAGTCGGAAAGCTTCAGTGAGCCAACATTACGGCTAAAGATCGCTTGTCAGTTTGCCTAATGCTTAGGCATTATTGGCAGGCATGCTGCTCAGAATTGATGATGCCGAAGTATCTAGGAGTGCCTTGATAAATAATAATCTCTCTAATACATATTCTATCAACAGTAGCTCGTTTGAGTTTTCTGCTTAGTTTTTTAAGTTTGACAAATGCATTATTACATATATGTAGTTAGTTACTGGTACGTTGTTAAGGTGCATTCAGACCAAAAGAGCATTCGCTATTCTAACCCCCTACTCTACGAAATTCGATCGTTACACAAAACGTGATTCGTTGATTTAGTAGAGTGCGGGATAAAATAGCGAATGCTCGTTTGGTCTGAATGCACCTTCATTTAGAAATGTGCTTTTTCGTACGCAATCAATACAAGATTTAGAAGAGAACGTTCGATAGACAGAGGATTGTTACACTAGTAAAAAAGTCTTTGTTTTATATTTCGTCGCGAATGTAATGTCCGAAGATTCCGAAAGCGTGCAAGCTGACGTAGCGAGTACCTATTAGGTACTTTAAACTCAACTAAAGGTACTCTGATGTCTCTGATACATCCCATTACCAGTTTTTTTCTATAACTTTTCAACAAATAAGCACTTGTGCGCCAGCCGGTTTCCAAGAGGGAACTCATACATACTCGTACTCGTATACTCCCTATATAACCGCATTGTAAACACACAATACTCGTAGGCACACAGGAGCACGATCTAATGTTTGTTTGCGCAGGTGCAGCATCTTTGTTCTTCGAATTATCGCCGTGAGGGAATGCGTCCTTACTCCTTGATTGTGTTAATGAGACCCTTCGTGTCAGTTTTCAAGATGGATGTTTATCTTCCATACCTGAATTTTATTAGGGTCGAGCGAGTAGATACGAGTAATTCCCGGAATTTATAGCTATCGAAGGAATACTCGGACTGTCGATACCGGTTATACAACCGGTCCTGCGTATTTCGTTGAATCATCGGAACTGCTTTCTGTATATTTATTTGATTATTAACTTAACTGTCGCTTCAACGAGTGTAAACATGAATTCGGAGTTGCCGCATGTACTTAAGTCTTTTCAAAATTAAAGCGCACTTTACAGACATCAATAACAAAGAACAAATAGTACCCTAAAAAGGTACGACGCCATAATGTTAATCGGCCTTTCTCATTGTAGACACATTCGATTATGAAATGCGTACATGAATAAGAATCCAAGACACTACAGTTTGTTTAGGAACAAAGGCGTCTTAAGACGTAAAAGATCAGATCTTTCATCAAGTCCCGTCGTGCATACTGAATTAAACTTTTACGTGAATAAGCTATTTATACCGCTGACGCGGCCGCCCCACATTCTTATCTCGTGTACACTACGCCTCAAGGATCTAACAGATGTTGAACGTTCGTAATTTAACGCACCTATAAATGTAAGTTTAATAAATATAGAACTTGAAAGCTGCGATAACCGAGCAGACCCATCGTAACAGCTTTATTATGCTGTTTTTATTGAGTGTAAATAAATCGTTACATCTCCTTTCGCTGCGTGTCTAGAGATTAAAATAGTTTGTTTGGCCGGTGTAATAGGGATGTTGGATTGTTGCCCCGTCCAATTATTTCACAACGTCTTTCTTGTAGATAGGTAAGAATTTGTTTACAACTTGTCTGTAGATCTGTTCATACCCAAAATGTAGGTATTTACTGTGGTAAAGCAGTCCAATTCTTGGAAACTAGTTTGTGAAATCCTGTTTAGTTTTCTCTGGTCTTACTTTGTCTTAGTTATCTTCTACCTTCTCTTTAACATGATCATATTCACAAAGAATTCCCTCTCTGTCATTTTGGAAAATGTTTGTGTAAACTTTAACTCAGTTGAAAGTCAATGTATTGTGAATAGGAAAATGTGAGGAACTATGAATTGAACAAGAGTTGATGCCTATTTACAGGTTTGCGGCCGGCTGTAGAATAACTGTCGTGTGTTATGCATAAATTAATAAGTGTAACAGGAGGGCTACTGTGATCTCTTAAATGCAACTCAGTTTAGGTTCAGCCTGTCAGTTTTTGACAGTTATTCTATGGAATTATTATTAGTTCCTGGTAGCCTCCCTTAGCTACGTTGTTAGAACCGTTTTAATACTTTCTGTTTCAGAATTTAACGAATTGTGTCTTTGTTACAGCGCGTCCGATGATCTCGGCGAGGCTCCCCGGCGAGGCGCTGGCCCAGCTGGGGCAGCTGGGGCCACTGGGGCTGTACCCGCCGCCGCCGCCGGCCGGCATGACGCCGGAGTTCCTCGCGCCGCCGCCGCGGCCCTACGCGCGCTACGCGCAGCGGCGTCCGCGCGACATGCCTCCCCCGACTCCGCAATCCTCGTTCAGCTACCCGACGTTTCTCCCGCACCCGTCGTACGCGTACAACCTGTACCGGACGAGGGCCCCTCAGTCGCCGGCCAACTATCCGCTGCACAGGCCAACTTCAGGCTTCGTGCCGCCGGCCCCGGCGTCCCATTCGCCACCAGTGTCTGCGCCGGCGCCGTTACCTCCGATCCACAGGGATGTAAGTATCTATTGCTCTTTGTTTTTGTTATACAATTCAGTTTGAAACCAGACCTCTACGAACAAATAAAACATGGAAAGCGAACGCCATACTAAATTGCCTTTCAAAAACAGTCTTAGTTGACACCCCCTCTTCAATGCATCACAGTAATGAATTTCAATATCAACTTATAAAAACTTAAACCGCCATATACGAATAGTTGTGATTGGTCCATCAAAGTTTTGATTGGCTATATTCTATAAACATTTGTCAAAGGTGTTGCGCCGAAATATGCCCGGTGTTAAGAAAAGCGCTATGTCTTGCACATCTTGGCATAATTGAACAATTGTTTTTGAGGGCATTTTTGAGCTGGCGTTGGACGTCCATGTTACATAAATATGGTCGCAGCCAGACCTTCTGTAAAGCACCTTACTTTAAAACACGCTGTTTTTTGGCAGCTCTTAACGCGCTTTGATTTTTGACGCTCGTCCAAACTGACGATGACGGCGGCGACGGACCGGATCATACATTCTTTATGTTCCGCTTTATTGTTGCCAAATAGTCGCCCGAGATCATATGAACAGGGGAAGCACGATTTACTAATTGTTAGTGCCATAGAACAACTGTCAAAAACTAACAAGCCGAACCTTAAGGGAATCACATTTAAGAAATCATAGTAGCCCTGTACGCAATAATTCAAGGTAGTAAGTTCCATGTTATAATTTATTCACGTATGAATTTCAGGAGTCACCCATGTCACCAGAGCGCAGTGCACCTGCAGCGTATTTCTGCCGTGGAGCTCTCATCCGCTTGGAAGACGGATCATTGCGGCGCGTGGAGGAGATGAGGACAGAAGACTTCGTGATGAGCGCCGAGCACAGCGGGGACCTTGCGTTGACGCAGTGCACGCTGCTGCGGCTCGATGAGCGGGGCGATAGGCTCGCGCTCACGCTCACTTACGATAGGAACCGGGCACAGGTTGGTCTGGTTTCAAAGGGCCACCCAGGTAAAGTTGTAACTTTACCTGGGTGGCCCTTTGGATTCATTTTAATATACTCCTGTAGCAACCGGAAAAGTTGCCGAGGGTGCTTCGGACGAGGACCCTCTTCTGTGATGTGTGTGTGTGTAATATATTTGAGTTTCACGTTATTTATAATTCTAAAACCGTGAAGGTTTGTTCAACACGCGCGTTTAAAGAGCGCTCCACGCTTGTCGCATACCGCTCTCGTCACTCCCGGTCTGAAAACGCACGTGTTTGAGAGCCATTACGAATGCACAAAGCAAGCGCAGTTTCCCTTATTTTTCTGACGTAGCACAATTCTCTGTATGATGATGGTCTCCTCACTATATGATTTTATGTTTTGTAAACACATCATGACCGATATTTTTTGATTTCCAGGTGGAGCTGGACTCAACCGTAGACCACCCGTTCTTCGTGTACGGGCGTGGCTGGGCGTCCTGCAAGCCAGAGCGCACGCTGGCGCGGTACGGGCTGCGCGTACAACGGCTGCAAGTTGGCGACGTCTGTGTTTCCCTCGTCGCCAGAAAACACGCCACGGCCGCTCTCCCTGCCCACCCGTCCTCCGCGCCTCCTCAAACGCATCCGGAAAACCTAAGCGTCAAAGAGGATGCTCGCAAACGGCGGTGGTCCGCTTCAGACGTGCTCGAAGACGACCGCCCCCCTCCAAAGAAACGCTGAAGCGTCGTGATCGCTCTAACTCTCGTTTAGTTCGTTTCTTCCCGTAGACGCGGATTGTGAGCTGAATTAGTGACCGAACGCTTTGGCATCTTCCAGCTATTTGAAATCAGCTTCGCAATTCTCACGTGGATAGTGACAATAACCCAGTGAGTCGCGTGGCCGCTGGAGCGGCGCGCTCGTCCGCTGTACTACCGGGAACTCTAGGTGCTTTTTACTGTCGGGTGCTTCTGTCGCGATGTGTACGACAATGTAAATATGTATGTAATATGATATTTAGGTCAAAGTTCAATGTTACACTCCATGACTAACTAAATGTATCACAAATATGTGAACGAACGTTTGCGCGATGCGTAGGAGAGCATAAAACAATATTTTTGCACGTATCTATTAACGACACAAAACATTAATCGAACCTTTTTTTTAGTTTAAAGATATATTGGAGTGAGAACCGAAAAACTTAATGAGCACAAAAATAACAATGTGAAGTTTCTATCAGATCTTATAGTAGGTTAGATTTTGTGATAAACAATGAGATTTTAAATCGCCAGTCCGTCGAGATGGCATTGCATATTATGTTAAACAAAGGTACAATGAATGTTTGGTAGGGTAGCTACGGGCTTACGTTTTGAGGAAAGAAAGGAGAGATTTCGTTGCCTCTCCTCCAAAAGGCTGCTTATCTACCAGATATTGGCGCAAGCAGGAGGTACCGGTAAAATTGAGTGGCGTTTAATGTTCGCACTCTGAAAAACGAAACTTTGTTGAATTTATTTTCAAGCTAAGCTTTGAATCCCAAATGACGGATACCATTCGAAACTCTAACCACATGTTTGGTGGAAAAGCAGTCAGAAACGTGGCCCACTCTCATGGTTGTGACAGACATATCCCGGCTCGCGATGCAAACAACCATACACCCTGCTACAAGCTTCCCCCATTGGCTGTAAAGGATTCAACTTGGAGGTGGTGACAATTTGTCTGACAAATAATTTGATCGTGTTATACATTATAATATCTATTGTAAAAAATTAAATATATATGTACCTATATTATGACGTTAGATGTCATCTCTATTGTTTTTAGACGTCCATGTGTAATACACATAACTTTTCTATGAGAGGATTGTTGTATACATAATAAACACACAGTCTGTGATATTTTGTAGTTATTGGTCAGAGTAGATATGAAGTATTGCTTGAATAAAGAAGATATATGTTTTAGAGTACTAAGTGCGTAATCGGTAAGGAGCTATATAGATGTCGTATACTCAAAAATTTCGCTGGAGGAAACAAACAAAATACATAAACAAGTAGAGTCTGTGATTTTATACATATGTATATCGTTATACCAAATAACGACAAATGCAAAGGCCATATCAAAATCCAATTAATTTTAAATATTGTTAAGTGAATATTTACCGTTCTTCATTTGGTTTATTTTTATTTGCATAATATTGTAGAGTTCCACATGGATTTCCGACCGAATACCGTATACGTAGGTATAGTGAGTGTAAAGATATGGGGATGTTTGCCATGCTAGGCGGGCCTGGCCCGCGGGACACGGGGTAGTTCTTTCATTGTACCGTAAATGTTACGTGCTTGTTAATGTATGTTAATTATTAGTGGCCGGCCCTGAAGCTGGACCCGTCGGGAGCGAGGGCGCGGCAACGGCGGCGGCCGGAGTAGATAAAAACCTAATAATTTGTTGTATAATGTATGTAATTCTAGTTTTATCATGTTTATTATTATATTTTGTAATTGTAATGAAAGATCTCATTTTATTAATCGGTATTTTCTAACAAGGCGCTTCATTAGATCATGACTAAGCCTACCTCACAAACTTTAGACCGGCCGGCGCGTCGCCGCGGTCGGTCGCCAACAAGTCTAAACAAGATCTCAATTTGATGAAAATAAACTTATAAAAAGACTGGGACGCTTTACTGAATGTTGTGGGATAGTAGTTTCTTTGAAGATATTACTTAAATTATGAGATAGGAAGGAGCATTTATTTTGTAAACGGGCGAATCCGGCGCGACGCGCTGCGCTCCTCTTCCAAGCAAGTCGCTCGACTCGATTAGTACAAAAATTCTTACAAAAAGTATTATTTCCCAAATTTTTAAATTCAGAAAGTATTAACTTAATTTCAATCAATGTTATACAAAATGTCTCCATTCACGTGTCCGTGTGATACCGAATACGTTTATGTCCCTATGTTTGCAATATATCGAATATAAATTGGCAGAATCAAAGTTCTTCCACAAATATAATAGATTTAAATGTACCAATTTATATTCCAAACCAACTTCAGATTTTGTTCCATCGAACTACAAACGTATGTTCAATGTAGTATAGTATAACGATTGCAACTCAATGTAAATTAGATATACTAAATCGATTTTAACTATTGTACAACCAGCTACTTCATACAAAGTAGTTTTCACAACATTTATGAACCACTGCTGTCAAGAAAGTTATATTTTTCCATCAACTTACAGTATGATCAGACAATACCTATCCAAATACTATATGTAAGTGAGAAACAGTAATTTATGTATGACACAAATCAGCTTGAGTAAAATGACTTGGGTTTCTTTAACGATCATGTTTCCGAATTTCCATAAGAAATGTGGCCGATGTAGTTAGGACGTGCTTACACTGGTGTATTTAACTTTTAACGGTTTCCACTTTCGGATACTTACAACCGTGGTCACGTTTTATAAAGTTACATTTTACAATTTCGCTGTTTGCCTCTCTAACGCACGCACGTATTGGCTAGAAAGAGAGGCAAACAGCAAAATTGTAAATCGTAACTTTATAAAACGCGACCCTGCTTTGTCAGTTCTGGGTAAAGTGCCAGTGTAATGCCGCCTTAAACTCGGGTCAAAAGATTCAAGTCAATTTTGGTAAACACCGATTTATTGTAAAGCAAGAACAAAGTTTCTGCACTTTCGCTGCATACATTAGAACTCGCTATTTTTAACGTTTCAATATACAATTCTAATGAGCACACAGAAACTTTGATCCTGTATCGTTTATTGAATATGTTATGCCACGAGTGTGATTTACGTTATGAGTGACATGGACAGGAAATTATATGCTATATCCATCGTTAAGTTCATTTGCGTTTTATTTCTGTAAGATCAGCTTTTCCACAATCAGACATTTATTCATTTTAAAAGTGCTCTAACGTTCGTTTGCTTGACACGTTCGGTAAATATTTTTTGAAGATCGTATAATATAAATATTCCATCGTAATCGATGATCAGCAACACAATGAAACAGAAATAAAACGTAAATAATTTCAGATATATTTTTAATCTTGACGCCACAGCTTCAGGGAATTGATACACGTTTATGCGAGAAGTCAGTGCGATATAGACTTATTTTGTTAGGTACAATAATGACCGACACGTTATATAGACAATATAAATTATAAATATATAAATAGGGGTCGGAACTATGGGTGCAAAACTTTAAAATCTTTAAAATTGACTTATGGGAACACTTTAGCCAAATAAATAGGAATATTATTAAAAAATCTGTATCCAATTTTATTCCCTATCTCGGAATCTTCAACTTACAATGTGTGGGTGTGTAGATATGTATATTTTATGGATGTATGTGCTATGTCAATGTCAAGTCCACTTGAGAAGTTTTGTTAAAGTTTTGCACCCATAATTCCGACCCCTAAATTAATATAGTTCCGGGATTATTCGTTTATGGGCATTATTCCATACACAGATCCTCTTTAGTAGCGCACTCTCCAAAGGCCGATACACACTGGAAGCATATCCGAATCAGTAGTCCTTCCAAGAGCTGCCGTTACTGCCGTTTATTTTCTATCCGGCTCGCTCGCACTAATACACGAGTACGAGCAGGATGAATAGAAAGTAAACGCGTTAATAAAGTAGCGGCAGCATGGTACGGCTACAGTGCTGGTTGTAACGTTTAGCTGTCACAACGCTCACGTTATAATGCCGTGCGGGTTTCGTTTACACGGGGACAGCGTAAGTAATGTGACAGTCAGAGAATTCTAAACATAACAAACGTGTTGTAATCTAGTAACTTCGTCCGCATCCAGTGTGACTCTGCTTAATTCATCATGCATATGATATACTCGATGATTTAGGCAGTCATTAGCATATCCACATATGATATGCACATGCAGTCATTACAGGTGTAGTGAGAAATTACTTGCCTTCGGAAACGTTCGTAAACACATGCTGTTTCAGGCAGTGTCACCGAGTCTGACTGAAGTAGCATGACAGCTATTACTTATTACTGTCAGTCTCAGTGAGATAGACTGAAACAGCATGACGTTGACGAACTTTTCCGAAGGCAAGTCATTTCTCACTACATCTGTAGCATATTCCATATTCACTGATATTGCCATGAGCTAGCGGCGTAATTTTATCTTTATCGACAGCGTAACTTAGTTTATATCCCTCGCTCGCACCTATAGGTTCACGAGTAGGTACCTATGAGCGGTATGGACATAAAGAAATTATGTGCTGGATACAGTTAAGCTCATGCCTCGCTAACTCTTGGTAAGTTTAGAATGTGACTAAAGATATGTAAAATAAAAGTATGATACCATGTGCAAAACAGTTTAGACGCGTTAGATAGACGCCCAGACGATTCCATAGCTCGTATTATTATAAAACCTTCCAACTAACAAGTACTTCCGACACAACGTTGTGCCATCTTACAGATTTCTTATTATTGTATTGAGCTGTTTTGGTACAGTAACGAATGTCCAATTAAGGTATTCCTTAATTGCCTTTATATACGATATTTATTGCCATTATTAACATATTCTTAATTATCGGTTAAAATCGACATGATATTCAACTTACATAAACAGGTTTCGATATTGAGTGGAAACTGTCCATAAAACTTTTATAGATTTGTTATAAATCACCTATCATTTAGGAGTTTCTTTCTAAAATAAAATAGAAATACAGATAGATGCTTTTACTGGAGAAGTTGTGTCATTTATATAATAGAAAAATAAATATAAAATTGTTATATAATTATATGATGAATGGCAAAATATATATGTATATTTTATTGTATAGCGGAGTGAGTACTATTTCAGATTATGTAAATGGAAAATGTTATAGACCGAGATGTGTTAAAATAAGTTAACTGTTTGTAAAAAGAAGAGAAAATATGTATAACTGAATATTTGCTATTAGTGTGTTTTCTTTAAATCCTTGCTATACCCTCTAAACAATAAGATCTGGCCACAATGCGGCCCCACCATGAAAAAGTGTATTGGAAAATCAGCTAGAAATTAGATTTCATTGCATCAGATCGAATACATTGCAAGATTTAATGACGAATAATCGAAACTTCATAGTTTTGCAAAATTATCAACCAGGGTTTTGGGTTCCATAGCCAACGGGCAAAACTTCAACCCTTATAGTTCCTCTATCTGTCTGTCCGTATGTATACAATACGGATACATACTAAAGGGTTTTCGTCAGATATTATATGGAAAAAAACATCCACTCAATAACGTTACATGTAAACATTTTAAATATGTTTGTAGGAAATAGGTTGGATACATACATTAACCCACTTTAAGATACAAAGAAAGTTTTAAAATTATAACATACAATAAATACAATAGATCCACAACAACCGAGTCAATCTTCAGTAACCTAACTACATACTTTCTTATTCATTATTTCACAAATGTTCGTTGATTGGCAGTAATTATAATTATTGTATTATCAAATCTTCTGTGCCGATACCGCACATAGCAGAAATAATATCTTTAATTGTAATTGAACACGGAAATATTATGAAATAAAATGAAATGTGCATTGAGATTTCGACTTTATTGTCAATTGTATTCGAATGGACCATTGGTCGTACCCTCGACCAATTGTAACCCTCGACTACTCTGGAACCATGTCAGAAATTGTCATAATATTACTTGTAAGTAATATTATGATATGACAACAATTGACAAGTCATTTAATCTACAAGAGGTGAAAGATGCACAGCTTTATTAATTCTTAAATTTTTCTACTCCTAACACGTTCGCCTCCGGTACTTTTTCACTAAGTGCTAATACTATGCCGATCGAAATGATCAGATAGAAAACCTATGCCAGTGACACGCATGTGTGACCGAAAAGATCCTTTGGTCCGTTTTCGTAATTATGGTTTCGTAGTTACCTACGTAAGAAGAATTATTTTTCACCGTTTTGTAATTGATTACCAAAGCGGAATTTATTTTCTGCATTCGTAATCTGTTTCGTAGTTAACTACGATACAGGAATTTATTTTTATTTTTTCGCAGTCATTTGGCTACGAATCGAGAATTATTTTTCACTGTTTGGCAATTCATTGTCAAACAAGAATTTATTCCTTTTTAGTAATTGAGTTTCGTAGTTACGTCGGTTAAAATATATTATTGCAGGTAGTCACTGAGTTGCCTACAAAATGGAATTTGTTGGAATTTCGTAATTAATTCCTTCATTTATACGATTAATTAAATAAATAACCATTAACACTAATAAATTCTAAATTGATCAATTAAATCGGATCTTTGATAGCTTATATAAAATGGAATATAAAAAATGTATATATTCTGCACCAAATTATTAATACGATACGACGTACGTAC
>JALPQI010019527.1:0-15166 GCA_025490895.1 Thaumatotibia leucotreta | reverse complement strand
AATCTGAGTATGCTTTATCAAACGCACAATGGCAACAGGTTTTGGAGGACGAAACAATTAATGTAACAGTATGAGACGCGCAAGCTCAAGTCATCATTTGAAGATATCTTCCGCTACTTTCAAGACTTATAACATATAAGTTTGATATGGCATAATTTACGGACATCGATTTACTACAGAAGATTTTCATATAATTACCTAAGTATATTGGGTGCATTCCACGAAAAAGTCTATCATTGTCCCGTACGAACACGGCTTTTCTCAAGATTGTGGGTTTATCGAAGTTCTCTCTCTGGACCAGAGGAGTCAAAAATTGCTCAAAAATATATATTATATAATAACTACTAGTTAACTCGAAAGAAAACTCAAATTATCCAAATGTACACGCGTTTGTACGGGACAGCCCATGGAATGCTCCATTGGGTGATATGGTGAAAAAGTAAAGAATAATTTTGCTCAAAATCTCCTTTTTTGAAGTCGGTTTAACATGAATAATGAAATGATCCTACATCTTTGCCCCAACAGTCCTTAAACATCTAAATGAGATGTCATAAGTCTGTGATCAAAATTGTAATTATATAGAAAAGTTTTCAATAAGTACAACTACGAGTATAATCAGGCGTATTAAATTCGTTGCATGCCTCAGATTAAAATTAAGCGTGAATAATTTAGTTTGGAATATGTGCCAGTCTGCTGCACAAATTTAATAATATCTTATGAATATTATGTCACTAGTTACAACACCTGAGCATTATTTGGAACAGATAATTTTAGCTGGATGCCGTGGTGAGTAACACGCTATACGGGGAATAGATTAGTGCTGACGTCTCTTTGTTACCTGCTTACACATACAGATATCTAAACCACTAATTGGAGTTCGAGGCCAAAGAATCTACGAAAATATTGCCACAACAATGAAATGTTCTTACAATAGTAAATCCTTATTTTCTAAAAACAGACGTTGAGATATCTTATTTATTGGTAATTTTAATTCTTTAATTTATAGAAACAATATTATTTACTTATTTTCACGTAAATATGAGATATTTTAATAAAAACTTAATTATCCGCAATTATTAGTAACAAAGTATGTATTGCGCTGGTATCACCTCAGGTGTTAATAACATTTGGTACAGCAATTTAACTACACATAAATTTAAACCCTATTTCTGCATACGTTTAGAAAATTGCAGAATAATATATTGTAGCGTGCTTTATGTTCACATTTCGTATTCGTAAAATTCCTTTAGTTAAATCAACCTACCTCAAAAACTATAGAAGATAATTTAATCAAGTACTTTGAGAGCTGATGTCTCGAAAACGATTTGCTTAAATAAAAATAAGATTTATAAACCTTCATATCATTTTCAAAGACCTTTCTATTAATACCCCACACGCTTATATACAACTTCAAAAAAAAAATCTATCCCTCAGTTACATGTATGGAGGACCCCCACCCCAATGGTTTTTTTTTACAATTTAGTATCATAATCCTGTAGCGGTTCATACAACACATATCCTTACCAAATTTCGTTACTGTAGCATCTATAGTTTCCGAGTAAATCGGCTGTGACAGACGGACAGACGGACATGACGAATCTATAAGGGTTCCGTTTTTGGCGACGGAACCCTAAAAAATGCTTTCATTTTACATTTCCAAATTTCTTTCCCATAATTTTAAGCCGTAATAAGGTAGGGGGCTTAGTAATTTAACCATACCTACTGTTTTAATAAATATGGCACGCTGTCGTTTGTGTTCACTGGTAATTCAACTTCTATTTAAAATAGGCTTTGAAACGTTGGCTCTTATCATTTTAAGATCTTTACAAGAAAATTTTGTCATTTCTATGTGAGAAAAGAAAAGTTTTTAGATATTTACGTGTTTTTAAGAAAATCCTAGTTGTGACAGCCATATTAAACAAAAAGGCGTACAAACATTACGGAGGTGTATAATATTTTTATTATGAATTATTTTAAATAAATTTATTAAATAACAAAAGGTTGTGGAAACCTGAAAACTTTATTTGACAATGACATAAGAGACTTTGACAGATTTGACAATAACGCATCTGTCGTAGTTTCGTTGGCCTCGAACTCCAATTTCTGGTATAATGAGTGATGAATTGATGAGCGAGCTGATATATCTGGATTGAGGAAATTTATGAACAATACAATAAAAAAAAAACTGTATCGATTATCGAAAGACGAATATCAACCATATTTTAACGACAAACTGGTCTGAATCGCTTAAACTTATGTTTAATATTATCGTGACGTTTCGAGCACTACGTTACACCCGTAGTCTGTTAGGTAGGCTGGTCGCAGGTAGAATAACTGCCACGGGTGTATACGATTAAGACTCGTTTGTCGTTAAAATAAAACAAATGTTCTGTCTCTTAATTAGGTTCTGTTATATATTTCATGAAGCCTAATGGTAGGTACGTGGTAGGTACGTATACATAATATACAAAGGTAGGACTTAAACTAATATAACCCAATCACAGCAAGAATTTACAAATGTGCTTAAGCATACTGGTAGTATGTTAGTAGGTACTTAGGTAGTACAGGTATACTACTGATCTGAAGTAAAACAATGACTTTTTTATGGGTCCTGTTAACCGTGTCCGTAATTCTAATTATAATTAAGTATGAGGTACGCGGGGTGCGCTATTTCAAAGAAACCTACAAAATAACAGAACCTACTATAGAAAATCATAAAAAAAATAATAAAATACTATAGAAAATCAAATAATAAAATACTATAGAAAATCATAAAACAAAAAATAATAAACAAATTCGCCAGCATGCAATGATGTTTTATCAGCTTCTAAAAGTTTAAATTGGTGGGTATTTAACAAAATTATATACTTATTCAGGGTACTTTATCAAACCAACGATCTATCCACGCCAATTGTAAATACAAATCTATTTATCAAACATACGCAATTTAATTGTTATTTTACACCAAAGCCATTTTAGACCACATGATAAATTGACTATACTTCAAAATACTACTACTTTTTTTTTAAGTTTCATGTTTCAACTTACCCGATGCGGAGCCTGCAGCAAGCGATGCACAGATGCGATCTGGTACGACAGAGGTATGGTGGTGTTGAACGTGTGGTACAACGGCCGCGGTGGCTCCCTCACATTGTACTCCATGAAGGGGTCCAAATCGTCCAGGTACTGCACCCGGCAGACGAATGAGTCCGCTACCAGCTCCCGCATGGTCCCATTCACTCTATCGTTCACTTTAACTAGTTCAATCATATTACCTAAAAGTTTTAAGTCTATCGCATCACAGTCTGATATTTTGTATCACATTGTTACACTGGAAAACGATGATATTTAGGAGCCGGTATTTAAAAAAAACGGTTGGAATACTCGGTATTTTATTTTCGAATTATGTTTGACGTAAACTGAGAAAACATACGTCTGATTTTATATTTTTTTTATTACTAAAAACTGTATTCATTACTCACAATAACCAAGTAAATCCACCATTCCACCTATAATAATATTACAGCAAATTAAAATAACATGTCACAACTTACGACGTCATCTGACGTAAGTGGGTATACTAACATTACTAACACGATTTTCTAAGATGCGCGGCATGCGTGAGGTCGCGATTCGTGAAGCACCAAGACTGCCGGCGCTCGCGCACGTGGTCTGACGATAACGAATGTTATGGTAAGGATTCACGGCTGATTACGGAGAAGTACAATCATCGCGGGGTTTCTGGCGTATATACGATGTTTGAACACTGGCAGCTTTTTCATTGCCGGTACATGCCCGAGAAGATTTGACTAATACCCCGTTTTAGATGCTGGTACCCATTGCGAAATTTTGATGAAATGGGTTACGATGGTAATAAGTAGGTACTTCACCGTACTAACAGATGTACTTGCTCGTAGTGCGTTTTGACTTACGTATCGGTTAGGTATTGGTATTATTTTTAATTTTTATGTCGATGCTATAGGTTATTTACAAAATACTTCATTTACATATAATAATGCACTTAGGTGTAGTACCTAAGGTTAGTACTTAGGTTTGGACTTTAACGTGACTGTATGTTTTATTTGTTCGTAGGAAATACTCAAAAGTGACGTCACGTTTGAGTATTGCCAAATGACGTACCTACTCTTTTAAGTTCTTTTAAATTTATTAAATAGAAGTTCTGTACAAAAAATTCTGCAATCTACATCTTAGAAATAATTTCTTCGTGTATTATGTCGTGTATAATGTTAACTAATTTATTTTAACTACAGTCATCATCCCTATTACTTACTTTCAAAACATACGAAGATCTAGACCTAGACTGAAAAATTATAAGTGTCTCAAGGAATAAGAAACGAATACCAATTAGGTATCTGTTCAGGTGTGTAGGTACCTTCGCATACCGGAAACTCGAATGCATTTTATTTACTGCTAAGTGTTAAAAAAAACATCGAAAACATTGTCGTGTCTTGTCTCTGGTGTTGAGTTCGTCGACCCGGCGCGGGCGCACGCTCGCGGGCGCTTTCATTGGCCCGGGGAAAAACTATGGAAGCAATAATTAGTTATTTGTGAATATGTGTCAAAGGAGTTTTATAGCACATCGTAATGTAGGGTACCTAATGTACTAGTAATCTGGATCAGAGGTAGATAAATAATGAATGGCCGGCTAATCTATCTATGTACTGTAATCTATATACATAATATTATATTTTTTAGTCGGTAGTAAACTAGAGTTCCGATTCTTTACAGAATCATCGCGGTAACAGTGATAGCGATTCTTGCAATTGTTACTTTTAACTTCAACTTTCTTAGCTACAAGTCTAGAAATAGGTACAGACACTACAGCAAGCCTAATTATATGATAATGACATAATACGAACGAAAACGAAGTCACGTGACCATTCCCATACATTATTATGGTCACGTGACTTATCGCTCATAGTAGGTATACGAGTGGAGAATGTCATCTTGGCGAGGCCTACAGTGTAGGTCAGGCCCCAATTTCACAACATTGACAAGTCCTACAATTGTAAATCTACGGTTTCTCCAATAGGGAGCGTCTATAGGCTACAGTTACCGCTTACCATCGGAAGGGCCGTGCGTTTGTTTGCCACCAGCATAAAAATGAGTGCAGGAACTTTAATATATCAGCAGTAAATAGCTACTTTTATGCGAAGCAAAATTACAATTGTCACAAAAATCACGACAATTGTAGCGAAATTCCGACATAAACCGAACCTCATGTCAAGAATTAATGAAAATTGTACTAAACCTTGCAACAATTGTCACGGGTTTCGGAAAGTAAAAAGTAGTTTATTAACGATATATTAACGTTATTAGTAATAATTTTGTTGGTGGCAAACAAGCACATGGACCGCCCGACAGTAAGCGGTAGCCGTAGCCTACGGATACCTGTGACGTCAGTAAAAGTGATATTTTACAATTGTCACAATTGTAATTATGGTGAAATAGGCCACAGATCAGACCAGCACTACGCTGAATTGAGGACCATTTTGTGGCAGTTACATGCACTAATATTTTAATTTTGTATTAAAGTATGTAAATATTACAAATAAATATACCTATTTGATTTGATTATTTTAGATATGGAAGAAATCTATAGTAAACCATATATGATTATGTTTTTCTAGGTTACACCTAACCGATTTATATGATTCTACAAGCTAAAAGCAGTTTGGGTCTGTTTGACCATCCTCGAATAAAATATAATATTATGTGATCAAATAAATGTTAACTGTCCTTTACCTTTACACGTCCGAGAAAGGATAGGGATAATTTTATCTGGCGGATATACTTATATTACTTATCCTGGCAGTGTGAACCAGGTCGTAAGTAGAATGTAAGTATTTGACTTTTAAGATGACCTCTTGTCAATGCTGTATTTTCTTTTAGTAGAGAAAGCCTTAAAATTGACTCGTCTTCGATTATATACGATCTGACAAAGAAATTGTTTTGTTTAGTTTAAAACAAAGAGCTATTCGCGCCAATTACAAAGGTGGGTACAATGTAGATCGTGATGCCTACTGACCCCCGACGTGACCTTTAGCGACCGACGTCGGATCTGTCGGTTCACGACCGTGCACGAGTTTTTACGAGTAGGTATGTATACATATAGATAAGTACATGTATTAGCTACACACATTATTTTTAATTTTTGGTCAATCGACGGTAGTAAAAAAAAGTGCAGCTAGCTCTAGCACTTTTTTATTACCACTGAATAGATAGACGCATAGAGAAAGTAAGCGACTACTTCTATTTAGGTCAGTAAAATATCGCTGCAGGGCAATCCCTTGGATGCTGAAGTCAATAAGCGAACAAGGTTGGGGTGTATTCGGTAAGTTCAACGGCATTTTCTATTCTAAAATCCCGCAGTCACTGAAAACCAAAGCCAGTGCGTCTTCCCAGAGATCTTCGCCTGCGAAACCTGGACATTGACTGTGGGAAGTGTCATGGCTGCAACTTTACTTAAAATGGCACAGCGAGTAATGGAGCTCTCAATGGAGCACTCTGGGAAACAAAATGCGGAATGAGAATACGACAACGCACAAAAGTTATCGACATCGTCAGCTGAAATGGGAATCGATGGAGTCGGTCATCGATTATTGTTCCGGCCTGGCGACTTCGAATGGGAAGCCGAAAAGACAGAAAGTCACAAGCCAGATGGTCAGACGACAGTTAAAAGACGGCAGGACCGATCTGGCATAGAACCCCCACGTCAAGAACTGCAATGGATATTCACGAAAGAGGCATATATGTTTAGGTTCAACAGTGGACGTAATTATGCTGAGAAAAACAAGATAAAAAGTAATAGGAGCAAGTACCGACTCCGCGTTTTTACCAAGACGAAATTGAAAACTAGTTTTATTTAATTGTCTTCTACTTGGGTCTAGGACGGAGTACCTATTTCTGTTTTTCCAGTTCGAAATGGTTTTGGCCATACGATTATAGACGTGTTGAGACATGACATGAGGACATGACAGTATTCGGCGGAACCCGTCATCAGGCACGCGGCGATCCAAGCGCGAGTCGAGCGCTCGGTCAAACCAATGTACTTAGATATATTATATGGATCAAAGCATATGTGCCGTATTAGTAGCTACTACAATATATACATATTAGCGACCCCCGGCGTCGCACGGATTCGATACGGATAAGTACTTATTAAGTTCTAGAACGTTGAATCAATATCTTAATCAAATGCGTAGTTTTAAGGTTATAAGTTTCCATAAGCACAAACACCGGAAAACGACTTTGTTTTATACTACTTAATTAGGGTTTATTAGACAAGCTGATACAAATCGATCTAGTCCCACGGTATGCTCACTCAATAAGGCCTGTCCACAACAGTTGTTACTGTTATTTAGTACCGCGACGATTTAAATGTATACTTACGAGTATACGCATAAGTCTCTTCCTCACCCATTTCACTCTTAAGTATTTAAACGAAGCCAACACGTCAGAGTATTTCAGCAGTTTTTATTATAGAAAGCATGGTTGGTGCGACAGTATGTCGCGGCAAGACAGATTTCCCGTCTTTTACTAGGTAGCTATATTAAAAAAAGAGGGACGGATAGTCTATCTCGCCGCGACATATTGTCGCATCAATCATGTGCTAAGCCTAATGGTGTCCTGAACTCAGAACATAATAGTATTCTTGATCGTGAAGTTCGACTCGGTAGACCACAGTCACAGTAACAGCCAGGCCGTATTCTGTCTATTCTATTCTAATTTTGAGCCGCTTACGTAATCGTGTGGGTCGACGTTGTGCAATGATTGCAGAATGGATATTCTGCGTACCTCCGCGTTCGGGGGAACGTGTTTATGTATAATATAAGGACTTGCACGTAAGGAAGTGAAAAGCTAACAATAAGTACAGCCTATTGCGTGTACCGATTGCGTATACTGAATCCTTCATGAACGGGCACCCTTGGTAGCGCAAGGAAATCTCTAAAAAGTAGTAGGTACTTACCTAAGTATTTACTAAATGAATGTAGATAAGAATGAATAGGTACTTACTAAATAAATGATTAATGACCCTCCCTCACTCATTGCATATGAGGATTTGGTATAAGCATATGAGGATTTGGTATAAGTATATAAAGGATTGCAGTATTTGCAGTTGCACATTTATACCTAACTTCTTATTTTGTTCTCGTTGTTTTCCTAAATCACAGAAAAATCAAAAAACATTTACAGAAATTTTATGTTCACCTGTAAATATAAAGAAAAAGTAAGTAAACTAAGAAATGCTGTCAAGTTCTAATACCTTTATTTAGATCCCTTCGTTTAATTGCTAAAATGACACAGGTACACGATAAACCATCATAGGCGTACAAGTGGTGTCATAAAGATCTTTTAAATGTTGGTCTGCTAAACGTTTTAGCGAGTCTCGCTCGTCGACTTTTGTGAGTAAGAATGCTGTTCCAGTTTCTGTGTATTTTTAAGCTTAATGTTCTTAACCGAACCCAAAATAAAATGCATTTCTGCTCAGTTTACGTAAGAGAGCGATTCGACACACAAATCGGCATGGCTATTTTTGTCGTTTATTTACGAGTATAATTAAAACTCATTCGTGTTCGTCATTTAATTACCAAAATCTTCTAATTAAGAAATACCTCCGATCAGTGGCTTTTATGGCCATAATTATTTAATGAAAAATATTACTTTTCGCAAGTAATATAAGTTCATTACCAAAATTTTTGTCAGCCTCCGTAGCCTAGTTGGTAGTGACCCTGCCTACGAAGCTGGAGGTTCCGGGTTCGAATCCCAGCAGGGCAATATTTGTGTATTTTATCATAAATGTTTGTTCCTTGGTCATGGCTATCTATGTATTTACCTATAAGTATCTATCTATTATATATATCGTCGCTTGGTACCCACATCACAAGCTTTAATTGAGCTTACCGTGGGACTAGGTTGATTTGTGTAAGATGTCCCAAGATATTTATTTATTTTATTAACTTGTGTTTTACAGTAGCCATACCATGAAACTAAATTTAATTTCACGAACTAACATGACACTTCTTTCATTACAATCATTATCATTACACATTAAAATTACAGTTTAAGCAGTGCTGTTAACAAAAAATTTGGATATTAAAAAAAACCAGTCTTATTCAAAAATGTTATTGTAGTAGCTAAATGTTGTGTTATAAATCTAATGCATAGCTATATTTAATGAACAAAGTAATACAGAAATATCATTTGAAATCAAAGATATATCGACAATTGCCAAACCTATCGAAGTTGCGTTGCCAGTTTAATTGCGTTGCGTTTCTTTTGGTTGTCGATTATTGGAATTACATTTTGTTGATTTTTTTCTTATTTTTCATTATAAAAATATAGACGGTAAACCACGTGATGTCAATTCTTGGTGAAGTAAGGATCGATCGCAATAAAACTTAAATCGGATAAATATTTGACCGCTCTCTGGTCTCTAAGTGAGTCGTTATTAAACTTCTATCCCTTAACCACATTCTTAGCATAATACTGGATGTTAGAAAAACGATGTTTCAAACAGATAAACATTGAAATGTAAAACCAATTTCTATACGACCACAATAGGGTGTTCTTCATGTTACATGTGGTCGTTAAATCGGCCTATCTATTTGACTGACTGCTCCCTCCTCACCACTCACCAGTAGCCGTACCATTGGAAAGTAAAGGATACGCTGCGACCATATATAACATGGACGTCTAATGCCAACTCAAAAATGCCCCCAACACACAATTGTTCAATTGTGCCAAGATGGGCAGGACATAGCGCTTTTCTTGACACCGCAGCATAGCTCAGAGTGGCCGTTACTAACTTACTACTAGAAATTTGCAGTTGGGTACAGGTATACATATTAATTACTCTGACAAAGTGATAGAATAAAATTGCCGTTTTAGATTACCTACGACGGATCTCTACACTGAGCATGGCCGAACACTTCTTGGGCGTTTTTTTAGGTTCTCTGTACCTATGTATACATATCGTTAATAGCGGCTCACTAAGATATAATTTTGGAGGGCATAGCTACGTATACCTAAAAGAGAAATCTGAACCCAAGGATGGAAAGGTTTCTAATATTCAATGTCAAGTAATGTGTGGGATGTATTTAGAAGTCAAACACTATCTGTTTTGGTCCTGTGTTAAAAAATATGTTTGATTTAATTACCTGCGCAGCAGGCATGGGAAGTAAGTATGTAACATGACACTCGATTTTCTTTTATATTTATAACAAGACGGCTGGAACTTTAGAAGAGGATTTGATTCTAAGTATTTACGGATGATAATACACACGTTTTCGATAGCGTTTATTCAATAAGTATTAGCATTATCATGTTCATGCTTTGGCTTTTGTTTTAAAGGCGATATTTAGAAGCCTTTAAAGTGGTTAAGTAATAAAAAAATATTAAAATCGTTTCAAAATAAAAAGTGTCCGACACGTATTAGTTATTAAATAGTTATATTATTATAATTAATCTGTGTTCAGGGCCGGATTTAGATGGGGGGGGGGGGGGGGTTTAGGGCAACCGGGTATTGTGGGGCCACCACAATATAATTTGTAAAAAAAATCTAGTTCCAACTAGTAAACACTAGTACAATTTTTTACGCTCTTTTTACTAATACATTTTTTTCTTTCGCTGTTCTGCTGTTCTACCTTGCAAGTGGCTAGTGTGAGTTTTCTTTCTTTTTCTTATAACAGTTATAACCGTCTAAAGCCCTTTTGTCCTTCTATTTGTATGTTTGTTAAATAATAAAATACCTATACTTGTTACCACAACAAAATATTTACTGAAAAACTTGACTGAAAAAAATTGTCTACTTTATTTGGAAAATAATTGTGGACAAGGAAGGCCTCCACTACTTTTTGCCCCAAAGCCTATTAACCTCTAAATCCGGCCCCGTCTGTGTTGAATTGAATATTGTAGCCACCGAAGAAATATATACCGATATGTAACGACGTGATGTCAAGATACATATAGGTATGTAGGTAATTTACGCTTTGTATGTGTTAGTATCTACAATATATAGACTACAATATAGACTAAAAATAGGAATGGCATAGGAAGAATAATTTACTAACATGTAGTTACGAGGTTCGGAATAGACACCCACAGCCGGGAGGTATAACAGAGTAAGACGAAGGTTCCGTACTGTCTGTCATTAGATCGTACTTAATTAAGCGGAGCCAGCTTACAATGAAGGCTTAGCGGTTATACTCGTAGATGCTACTCTATGGTGCCCATAGACAGAGAATCTGATTTTACTCGTAGGAGTTATATAATACAGGATGACCCTATTGGACAAAACTTGAAGTCCCAGGCAGGTTTACTATGTATTTAAAAATGGTACAACATCTATATTTTTTATGAAAACAGAAGATAAATAAAATAAAAAAAAAATCCAATAATCTACAACAAAAAGAAAAGCAACGCAATTGCACTGGCAATGGCAGCGCAACTTCGATAGGATATTTCTGATTTCAAGCGATATTTTTGTATTATTTTGTTCATTAAACATAGGTATTAATTCAATTTAAAACACAACAGTTGCAACAATAAAATTTATGTATCAGACTGAATTTTTTAAATATCCATATTTATTAACAGCACTGCCTATACTGTGTAATTTTCATGTGTAATGATTGTCATGAAAGAAGTGTCATCTTAGTTTGTGGAATTAAATTTAGTTTCATGTATTGCTACTGTAAAAAACACAAGCTAAATACATAATAAGATTGAATAAACTTTTTTCTGTCTGTTATTGCCATGGTTACGGTCGCCAGAGTCACGCTGGTTTTATGCAAAATTATGCTACATAATTTATGCAAACATGCATATATTGTCCATGTTTGTAGATGGCCCATCAAGGAAAAGGTTTATTAACTCCAGAAAAATGCATGTTTGCATAGTTTAAGTAGCATAATTAATAACAGACAGAAAAAAGTTGGTTCAACCATAAATATCTTGGGACATCTTACACAAATCGACCTAGTTCTACGATAAGCTCAATTAAGGCTTGTGATGAGACGACGATATATATAATAGATAGATACATATGAATATTTAAATACATAACCAGCCAACCAAGGAACAAATATTAGTGAAATTATGCCCTGAAATAAGGTCCGACCGAGATTGACGGCCGCGAACGAAGTTGTACTAGTCTCGGCCGCAAAATCCATAGTCTCGGCAGACGCAGATCCTTGGGGGCAACGGGGGTACTTGCCCCCCCCCCCCCTCCGCTCACACTGGACTTAAGTATACCTAGGTGCTGTTTTAAGTATAAAATAACGAAGAACGAAGTCCCGGAACGGGTCCCGGAGTCTCGGTCAGATCCTACCCTGAGCTATGCGTTTATAACAACTTTTCGTTCCTCTATCGTGCCCGGTGTACGGTCGGCTCTAATAATATGTATGTATACGATTTTGATCCGTATGTCTTTGATATACGTTCTGATATGTATACATATTAGACGTGACTGATGGGGCGGAACACCTCAAGCGGCGCAAATATGCAGTTATCGACTCTGGCTGTATGTTTGAGCCGTTTGGGGTGGAAACCCTCGGGCCGTGGGGACGTGGTGCTCACAGCATTTACAAAGAGCTCTCAAAGCGCCTGTTGGAGGTGACGGGTGACAGGAGGGCTGGTTGTTACCTTGCGCAACGTATTGGCATTACCGTCCAACGCGGTAATGCCGCCAGCCTTCTTGGCACCCTGCCGCAAGACACTGAGCTAGAGCCCGTTTTTAATTTATAAATTTAATTGAATTTAATCTTTTTTTGTAATGTTTTTCAGTTATTTTTAGGTTTATGTAGATTTCAGATCTAGTTTTTAATATTTTTTTTTACTGTGAGAATGTATTTATTAATGTAAATAAATATTTATTAAATAGAAGTTCGGTACTCAAATCTTATATGTAATTATGTTGGTAGGTACTAAAGCGCACCAATTTGTGGTTAAATTTAATATTGAGTCATCACCATCATCATCAGCCTATGATAGTCCACAGCTGGACGTCGGCCTCTCCTATTAACTATGGGTATTAGACGCATTAGGAGGTAATTGCCCATAATCGCCACGCTGGGCAAGCGGATTGGCGATCGCAGTAATGTGTCCACTAACTCCACTATGATGTCCAATATTGAGTACCTAATTTTTATTAACTTCTGTGAATGTATTTAATATATATTAGACGTGACTGTACCTATTTACCCAACTTGAAACTCCTGACGGGCGAGCTTATCGCTGGAAGGGATTCCTCGCGTCAGGGCACGTGGAGTGACGTTCAATGCTAACGAGATTGGCCGTGACACCGCCCGGCGCGAGCCATCAGCGAGAGCGATTATAAAATTCACATCAGCGCGCAAAGGGACAGCTCATGGTAGGTATAGATATACCTAAAAACGCTTTAGAACCAGAACGTACATTTCTCGTACAGATTTTCTGATTGGACATGCCCATTGAAAACTCGGCCGCAACATAACAAAATAAATAGCGCCCGCCGGGAAGTATGTACCGTTATATATATACTGTTTTCTCGTCTCGTACGTGTACATTTTTTGTAAATTAGCGTACAATTTCGTACATTTCATGTACATTTTATTGATGTTAGTTTGAATACTGTACGACACCATGTCACCGCCAGGAAGTATGACACCGTGACGGATAGAAATTAAATTATTATCCTCCTTACTTGCCGACTCAAGTTACGGCGTCTGTGTGCCTACCATGAGCTGCCGCCGCATCATTAACGCGGACTTACTTTCTATCCATCCCGCTCGTATCAGTGCGAGCAAGCCGAATAGAAAGTACACGTTAATAACGTGGCAGCAGCTACTGTTGCCGTACCATGACTTGGAGAGTAAAGGATACCTTTGTTTTTACTCGATACGTAAGGCATTCTACCGTATTGGAGCATATTGGAGCGAGCGCGGTGGCCTGCTTTGAGTATCGAGAAAAACCTAACGTTACCGATACTTGCAATAAAGTCAATGTGGGCTTATGATGGTACCGTGTCTAATCGTTTGCCGACTACGTTCGTTCTGAAAAGTAAGTGCGAAAATGGTGTAGTACAATAGTTAAACGATAAACGCTTGACTACCATAAGTATAGTAAAGGTGCATTCAGACCAAAAGAATATTCGCTGTTCTATCCCCCGCTCTACGAAATCAACCAATCACGTTTTGTGTACCGATCGAATTTCGTAGAGTGGGAGGCTAGAATAGCGAATGTTCGCTTGGTCTGAATGCACCTTACGGCTACAGTTTATAACTGCGTCGGTTTGTAACTTGTGCCCTCATTGTAACCTAGCAAGGTCGAAACATGCGAGTAAGCCGTTGAAGTACTTAAGCCACTTTACGCAGATTTTATATTTAGACATGGTATGGAGAAATTGAATAAATATAAATAAGTCCGTTTTGTTAGTTACTGTATATGACGTAATAGATAATAATGAAATAACTTGACAGTTTAAAATAGTACAACTTCCTGTTGCCCGCAATTTTGCTGTGTAAAGTAGGGTCAAGGGTGCCTAGTACAAGATCATTTTACATTTTTGGGGGAATAAGCCTAGCGTTTCAACCGCCAAATTTTGGTGGCATTTTTGCCGAAGTTTCTAAACGTCTCAATGTTATCATACTTCGTCATTTGTATAGGGTACCGTGCCTCCTTCAAACGACAAAGTAGCACAGACAAATAGAAACTTCGACAAAAATTATGCCACCAAAATTAGGCGGTTAAACGCTCAGATATTCACCTTTTTATTAATAGGTAGCGTGTTTAATTGAGGTTTTTGAAACAATCACTAAGATACTTAATACCTTTTTTCTGAATTGTCATTACATACAATTGCACATAAATAAGATAGTTATTAAGGAATACTACATTTCACCTCAAAATATTTGATTGCATTGCATAGACTTATCCACTGAGTATGTTTACCATGGTTTGTTTACCCTACATGGCTTTACAACTCAATATCCGAATTGACAAACAAAACTCACTATAAAAACTGTCACTACTCTTAGCAACCTCTTATGTCAGTATGAAATCAGAAATGAGATACGAGCTTTATTTCAAGCACGTATTTGTTACTTAACTAGTGAGTTTTGCTTGAGCGACGATATATGACTTGAACACTATTATAATAAATATA
>JALPQI010019526.1:0-21537 GCA_025490895.1 Thaumatotibia leucotreta | reverse complement strand
CGCTCGTACACCTGTAAGTTCTTACGTAAGTTATAGGGACGGGGCTATACTAAGGAATGAGATAGTGATATTCACCTCACATTCCTTAGTATAGCTCCGTCCCTATAACTTACGTAAGAACTTACAGGTGTACGAGCGCTCTTAGAACGCTCGCACACATGTAAGTTCTTACGTAAGTTATATCAGTTTGGCCAGCCTTACACCTGTAAGTTCTTACGTAAGTTATAGAGACGGGGCTATACTAAGGAATGAGATAGTGATATTCACCTCTCATTCCTTAGTATAGCTCCGTCCCTCTAACGAGCGCTCTTAGAGCGGCCGTACACCTGTAAGTTCTTACGTAAGTTGAAGGGACGGAGCTATACTAAGGAATGAGATAGTGATATGCACCTCTCGTTCCTTAGTATAGCTCCGTCCCTACAACTTACGTAAGAACTTACAGGTGTAAGAGCGCTCTTACATCACTATCTAATTCCTTCCCCGGTCCGTCCCTATAACTTACGTAAGAACTTACAGGTGTACGGCTGGCCTAAAGTTCAGCTGCAGCGTCTGATGCCTAACTTACTTTCAATCTTATTTGAGTGCGAGTTTGAGTTTCGATGCAATTGAACTAACGCTGTTAACTCATAGTAAACGCACACGACTGTTAGGGAATTTCACTTTTCATTTGGAAATTGTAGCTTCGGCTCTCAAATGTGTTTTTTTTTTTAAATATCTCAAAATGAAGAAGATAGAACATCTAATTAGCCTTATAAAATGATTTGAGCATCTAGAATCTAGTCGTGGGTACATATTATTATTTTGAGTAAGCTTTTTGGAGCAATTAAAACAATGGTAATTCCTTCTCACCGTAAAGTCATAATGCTACTAAATAACGACACCAAGTTTATTAAGTACGACTAAAATCGGAATATTGAACATGATTGACAAGCAATCTCACGTAACACAGAGCATAGTCCGATATACTTTTGGCCGTATTTGTTAGTATAAAATAGAAGATATGTTAGAAAAAGGTCTATAATATAGTTTTATTAAATTAACGGCGGTTAGAATATGACTTAATAAGTGCATTTACAAACATAAAAAACATTCAGCCTGCAAAATAACGCAACAGACTGAAATTAAACATCGATTACATACCCATTATTTTAAATGCTTTAATTTATCTATTCAGTGGCAATAAAGCCGAAAAAAAGGTAGACCATATTTTATGTTGACAACAAACTACGGATTAGATTAGAAACACAGAAGCGAACCCCTCTCATAAAAGGGATAGCACTGCGACCCACACACAACCGCTCCAAGGAAAACTCTTTTACCAATACCAACATAGGTTAGGTTAAAACTTTGACGGTCACAGAAACGAACCGCGCCCAAACCCTTAGAAACAAGTTTTTAGAAAAGTGTATTAGGTAAGATCCACGTCCCACATAGAAATGGACCTACATGGCAAAGCATAATTTGTTTCTTGCTCGTTTTTAGGGTTCCGTAACCAAAATGGCAAAAACGGAACCCTTATAGTTTCGCCATGACCGTCTGTCCGCAGCATAGCTTAGTGGCCGTTAATATTAGAAATCTGCAATTTGGTACAGGTATACATAATAAATAAGGTATACTATTTTGAACATAACTAATCGGCCCAGCCGTTTTTGAATAACTACGGAACCCTACACTGAGCATGGCCCGACATGCTCTTGGCCGGGGTGCCTGTCGTGTCGCATAACGTCGATTGTCCTAAAATTTTTTGGCCGAGAATGTATGGCATAATGTTACATGGCATACTACTTGTTTAGCCTACTTAATTTTGCGCATACACGTTTAAAATACCTACACAATATTTATTCTAATATTGATTACTCGAATGTCGAATGACCTAAAGCATAATAATCCTAATGTTCATTGTAATAAATATTGTTTTCCCTACTACTCGAATTGTCAATTTTCACTGCGCCTACTTTTATCATGTCCGAAATTTCATTCAAAAAGGCATTTTAATAACAACATGCAAAACATTTGAACAACAGGGTGAATGGTTAAAAAAAATGTTCAAGTAATAAACCAGGGTAAAACCGACGTGGATTGGTTAGGTTTCGAAACTAGGGCGGAGTGAATGGCGTAGTCTTTAAATACTTAAGTATTTTTAATCAATTGTTTACACATCCTCATACTTACAAAGCCAAAAAAGGGGGGACGAGGGGGCGAAGCCCTCCACCAGGGGGGCTCGGGGGGCAAAGCCCCCCGCATTAAAAAAGAAATAATCTGAACATCCCCTAACTTAACCTGGATAGGTTCGTTAGGTACCTTTTATCCCTTAGAGCGGAAATAGAAGCCCCGCGCAGCTGGGCTTCGTCGACTGGTTCCCAGGTCAAAATTGCTCACTTAAATTCTTTGGACAACAGGGCGAATTATTTAGTAATAGTTAAGTATAAGGAATAAAAAAATATTTTTAAAGCTAGTTAAAGGTAGGTAATCACTATTAGTACATTAAATAGTAGGAACATCACCATTATGCACAATAATTTTCGATACATATACATTAGACACGAAAATCATTAGGACAAACAATATTTAGGAACAACCAAGTTAGGATTAACAATTTCGGCATAGAAAAATATGCGCAACAATGTTTATGCCATTCATTTTTCGGCGTAAAGTTGTTATGCGACAAATTTTTCGAAATAAAAACATTATGCCACCCGATATAGACCCTCTTGGCCGGTTTTGTTTATAGGATGGGTTTTTTTATAACAAATGCATATTGCATAGGTTGTATGATTATTAGGTAAACTTTTTGCCAACTTCGGCTTATTTATTATATTGGGTCATTACTCTACAAAAATGGCTTTATTGGTCATATACTTTAGGTGATCCCTAATTTAATTATCTAAAGAGAAACTTAGATATGTATATTCTTTCTTTTCAACAGTGCAGTGTGTATAAAAGGTTTTTCACGCTAGTAATAGTTTTTTTCCCTTAAATAATATTCAAAAATAAGCTTTGAAAACAACTCTTACCATATACTCCTACCATATTATGTTCATATTTTTGAAATAGGTATAAATGTATGAAGTACGATAATGCCTTGTTTTCTGAAAGATAGATATAGAAAACACGCCTTAGAAGTGTCTAATACTCGTATTACCGGCAAAATTTGGTTTATTTTAATTTTAAAAATATACACAAAATTCACTGTAGGTATGGAAAATAGATTTTTTACTGAATTCTCCATACAAAACGCCAATTTCATAGGCGTATTCAACACAATTATGCATTTTATATTAGGTGACCTAATATAAAATGCATAATTGTATTGCTTAGAAATTCAATTTCAATTTTTTTTCTCTCTTTATTTTAAATCGTTAAAATATTCGAAGCCATACATCATCCTACTTGTGTTAATGGTTGCTTACAAAATGAATGTGGATTGTGGATAAAAAATGGGCACAAGGATGATGATTTAATACATATTATGTCTTTTGTTCACAGTACGTTTTTCACCAATCCCTCACAAGAAGAACTTATTAGACCTAGGAAAAGCCATCCTGTCTTTATTACCGACATACTGAGACCCAACAGTTCAGTGGTGCCAACCGATACTATACCTACTAAGTTTTTGTGATGAAAACAATGCAACCAATTCACCTCGGTCGGCTAAGATTAAAGAAGATTACGCAAGCCAGATATCACCAGAAAGTGATCACTTAGTTGAAAAACGCGCACACGGTTGGAGTCTGTAAAAGAAACTCCAAAACCTATTACATCTAAATTACCCAAACCCTACTGGCGAAGTCGGAAAGCACACTCTGAAGCAATAGTAAAAACATTTACGTTTTGGTTTCACTCCGCTGAACCCGAAGAAGATGTTGACTGGAAATATAGGCGTATATCACCAAGACAAATAAGTAATGATCAATATTTTAACCAGAAAGAAAAGCAACTCGACACACACCGGATCGCTTCTATTAAGCTGATTTACCAGGAACGTATAAACCAGCTCCATACCTGTGTGTGTCTAAATTGGCTGACGGATAACGTTCAAACTGGATTCGAGTATCCGTTATTTCAAGATCAATCGCTTCATGAACTCACAGTTAGCAAGCAAACTTCACCTTCAATTTCTGTTTCTGAAAACTACAACATTTTGCTACGCGAGATTTATATTTAAATAGATCTGTTTGGTACTAACGTGCGCTGTTCTAGTAATTACACATAAGTCACCATAATTTCATGGTTACGAGCGAATGGTTGCGAATACTGCAATGAATACCTCCCTTGATGACCATGGAAGAAAGGTCATCATTGAATTTTGCCATCTTCTCGAAAAATCTAAACAATTATTTAACGGTTTAAGGTAAAATATCATAATTCATATCCATTATTAATACTACCTAATCACACTATTTTATTACTTGTAATTCATCTTACCATCTTGTTCAAATCAAGCCAGCTATTCTACATTTTCAGAGAACTTCCCCAATACGGACACAAGCAATGGCATTCTCATTTTGGCCGAACATTCGACGTATATACCAAACTTTGGAAGTTTCAACAGCAACATCGCGCGATTCTAGACAGCAAATATGGGCTCAAACGGTGGCAAATTGGGGAAATTGCGTCGAAAATTGGCCAACTATATTACCATTTCTAGTAAGTAATTTCAAGATGAGTAACATTTGATTTCCTTAATTATTCCAAATCATACCTATAGTTAGCCTTTGAATTACCACGCTTAGTTTAAAACGCTACTTGTTTTTGACTTCTATGTGAATTCAGATGAAGGATTTATTAAAGAGCAGCGTATGCGAATGTTTTTACAGTACATACCTATACACGATGATTTTTAATCGGTGATCGGGAACCATTTTTTCTATGGAGATCACGTTAAAGTCGTAATTACGTGGAAACAAACTTTTTTCCGTCTTTATTTTCAAAACTGTAAGTACAATTTATATGTAGGTACATAATACATATACTCGTACATTTATGTTCATAAAGTAAATCTAACTAACCTAACCTACTCGTATATCTAAAATTGGCTGTTGTGGTATTGTACCGAGAATGCTTTCGTGCGCTGCGGCCCCCTGAACCTAACGCCAAACGGTACAAAATCGTATTTTATGTATGTAAATGAAGTAAGTTGTAAAGGGTTTCTCTGCGGAGTGCAGGGCGTGTAGGTAAAGCCATTCGAAAACTTATTGGTGAAAAATAGTTATTTGTACAACATGAGAGCAAAGTACGTATTTGATGCGAGTGTCAGTTTTGAGTCTTGAGCGTAGCGAGAGACTCGAAAGACACGAGATTCAAATAACTTTGCTCTCAAGTTGTACATACAACTTTTCACCTCAGCATGGAGAAAAGGAAAATATGTTATTAAACATTTATACGTGCCATCCCGTTATTTTTTGTTTTTGTTTTACCATTATGTTTGTAACAGAAAGTACATAATTATGACTACTAAAAAAATGAAAGCTCATAAAATTTTATAAAACAGTTATAATTATTTAGAAATGAACTCGTGTCGAATTTCTGAACGCGATTCTGACTCGCCTAGTACCACGATATCCGTCCGTTTTAAAACGGCTGTCTTTCTTTCTGTCACACTTATATATAAGAGCGATAGAGAGGTGGAATGACGGACGCCAATGTTATGTATGCTTGGTGGTAGGGGCCATATGCCGTTCGGATACAAGGAATCGGGTCCGATAAAACGCGTCGTCTAATACAACTGGCTGAATACGCTACGATGCCATGAACGAAAAAAAAAATGCATATTATGACAATTTATAACGTAACATTTTTCATCTCTGTCTTTTTACTAACAAGTGAAAGAAACAAAAGAAAAAGTTGAAGTCTAAACGTCATGGAAAACAACATTCACTCAGTGAGCAAAATCGCACTTTGCTCACTGATTTCGCGAATCAAAAGAAGTCTTTTCGAGCTGCTGAGGTGAAAAATATATTTTAGCTATTTTAGGAGTTGAAAGGGAGCAGTTTATGTAGGTAGTGGTAGTTTATTTATTGATTTACGTATTCGTTGTGTTCGCAACCGTGTTTGCGACATCCCGTAGGGGCCGGCGCGGTGATGGGTAACATAATCCCATCACCAGGGCCGGCTGGCATTTTTTTTCATATGGCAGTCAGTACTCCTCAAAGCCCACCAGAAGCAGATAAAGACGGGATCACTTAAAACATCATCAGCAGTCAATTTGAGCAATGTAGCCACTGATAAGTGATAACCTTTCTAAAAATATGCTTCCAAAGACGAATAGACTCCAGGAGCCAGCAGTGCCTCCCATATAATGATGTGGTTCCATTTGTGGTCCATATTCAACTAAATACTGATTCGGCAGGCAAAATCAATAGTAGCCTCTCCATCCTGTAAATTTTGGCAAATACATGTGCGAAAGAAATATAAACAGGATTAATTAAAGGGAGAAAAACAAAAATTGGCAGGAACTTAATCACTCTGGAATTTTCAAGTGCCCTTATTTGAATGCAAACAGGTTTCTAGCCCATTTGATATCCCGCATGCATCAAAACCGGACAGTTTACAGTACCCGCAATAGTAAGTCCCGGCCACCTCGTCGTCATCATAACAAAACGAATCTTGACAATTTTTGCTCGGGATTCTCGAAGGCAGAAACAATTCTTTTCGCAAAATAACGGATCTGTGTCAAGAACAACACGGTGGTCATTTTTAATACTTTACTTATAAATGTAAAATATAACTTTTTTACGTTTACGTGGGTTTAGGTATGCAGATGCTTTTATTGTTTTAATTTAGTTATTATTAAAGAGCACAGTTTAAAGACAAATATTTAAGTTGTTAGCTTGAAAATAAAAGTTTTAGCAATGCATTTTATGTTAATCACCCAGCGACTATTATTTTCCTCATCAGTGCAGCATCAGCACTGATAAGAAGTACTTAGATTTAAATTAATGTAGAATAGAAGTAGGTATTTATTGACATAAGATTCGTCAAATTTGCCCCCACAGTGGCGGCACATTACGTTGACATAAGTATGTACCTGGCTCAACTTTATTAAACTATAGGATGTCTTTGTATTCAATGGTTATTATTACCTTATGTTTTATTTCTTTATTATCAAAGTTATACAATTTATATACTTAAATTAAATGTAACTAACCTAACCTGGTGGTGGTAGGCGGTATTTATTAAAGTTTTTTTTAAACAGGGATGTGATAACGGCAGCCCTCGCCTAATAAGTTTAATTTGGGCCCAAAGTTAATATTTTTCTACTTTTTTCACGGATAATTTATTTAAATATAATATAACCCTCAAATAAGAATAATAATTCCTTATGATTATAATCTTGAAGTTTTATTTAAGCAACTTTTGCATAGGTGAAAATACATACCTACTTATGACAAAGTGACATACATTGTGTCTACTACGTACATATGTTTGGTAGGTACCTATGTGTATAGTGTATTTCAATTTATGATTCATTAATAAATGAATGAAAGACATTACCATTGCCACTTCTAATAAGGAGCACGCTGGAGTAAACCGTAGGAAACGTCTTGTACATAATAAGCGTTAGCGATCGATAATATAAAGTAGGTAATTATTTTGGATTTGATAACATACAGTGTTACTAACTAATTAATTGTACTTAAACCTTTTCATTTTATTATTTTTGCAGCCTTAGAACAAGTGAGACCGCGTATCTCAATGAAGCGTTTTCTTTTTATTACGCCATAAGAGGCCGGTGCTACTACACAAAAGCGTGCAAAGAAGATAAATGTGAATTAATGGTGAAAAAATTAAGATATTATGCAAGATTTATTGTTGTATGTTTGCTTCTCAAGAAAATTAAATTAGTAAGAGAGTTGATTAAGGAGTTAGATAGACAAATAATTGAATATGGGAACACGTATGATCCGGATGACCAAATGGAGTGGACAGTTGTCGTAGACGAGGTGAAGGCGTTCATTCAAGCTGAACCAGTCATATCGGTTATACATCCTGATAATCATCCCGTAATCCTTTCCCACAGGTGAGCAAGATATCTTATCTTAAAAGTTACCGATACTCAACTAAAAACAATTAGGTAATGGAATCACCCTGGTGGTTAGGTACCTAATGTAAATGTACGTATTATTTTGTCAGTGATAGGTATATTATCCCTTGATAGGGTAATAGTAGTATATTCCCCACCTTATTTTGAAACTTATTTTGTCATTGGTATGCCAAAGACATTTAGGTGTGACTCATGTTTTCACCCTATAAAGGGTTAAATAACTATAATACAACTTCGTAATTAATACACCTTTAGCGCCTAAAATAAATTTCTAGAGCTTAGCACAATGTTCGCTAATTTAATAATTGCAGACTCAGCAGTTTGACTACCCCACCCGTGGAAAGATCACCCCAAATGACATTATCTTTGCAAGAAGTGCTGATAATAGGAAGTAGTTCCCTGCAAGCCAAATTTTCTGAACTCACCATAGATATGTTTCGAATGCTTCAAACGCTTGAAAGAGAACCGTCAGGCGAGCCTCAGCACATGTACGACGACTCGCCGAGGCAACGATTCATATCCAATCCTACAGTACCTACCAGTAAAGGTATGTTTGTCTATTTCTATAATTAAAAATAAAACACGAATTGGAATTACATAATGCGACTTTTGTGTAATATTATGATGTTATCTCGTGATTATTATTTATGCTGTTGCCACTGTCATTTATGTAAATATCATGTGCAAAGCAAACGAAGCGTGTATTTAAAATATTTAATTTAAGTTATTAATTGTTTAGATTAAAGTGCAGGCATTGCTTCAAAGATTATACAATTGCAAAGCGAACTTGGTCTTCTTACACTGCACTTATGTAATTTAATTAGACATGGATACGAGTAAAATTATGACATAAATAAAATTTGACGATCACGTCAAACATTTTTACCATTAGGTAAAATTGCCTAGTTTATACTTACAAAAAACTTTAAAAAGTAAATTGCATTCAGTTCTTATGAATAAACTTTTACTGTTTTAGGATACAATTTAGAAAATGGCCCTCGACGTGACAGCCCCCACAAGTTCCTACTCTTCAAGCCCTCGCCTAGTCAAGTGCTAGTGTACCTGGCCAGCGGCTGCAACGACCTTCCTCCCAGCGGCGCCCTGCTGCTCTACATCTCTGCAGATGGCCAAATCGTGCAAGCTTCAAAACACCCTGAAGAAAGTAGGTGCCCGCCTCACATAACTTATGAAACATGGCGTAATACATAATTATAATAACACATACATTAACCAATGACATGAATAAGATAATTGGCTATGTAAAGTTTTCTGAAGGTATTAATATTATATTTTTCCCTGATAGCCGTCGTCTTAAGGTTCAAGAAAATGCGGCTCTTTTATTTTTCTTGTATTTCCTATAATTTATTAATAATCTTTTTTTAAGGGAGTGAGATGACATTTGTTCAGTTTTTATGGCTGAACAGAGCATAATGCTTTCGTCTGCAACAAGTACAATGAAATAGAAAAAAAATTAATGGAATGACACGAGTGATATTTACGTTGCAAGATTTTTTTCCATTTCAATGTACTGATTGCGGACGAACCTGCTATGTAACATGGACGTCTAACGCCAGCTCAAGAATGCCCCCAAAACCAATTGTTCAATTGTGCCAAGATGGGCAGGACATAGAGCTTTTCGTGAACCGCGCATATTTCGGCGCAACATCTTTGACAAATGTTTATTGAATATCGCCAATCAAAACTTTGATGGACCAATCACAACTATTTTTAAATGGCGGTTTAAGTTTTTATAGGTTGACATTCAAGGGCATTTTTTCAGAGCGTAAACGAACATCTCATTCATCTGGTCATTGAGAGTTGCCAAACGTAAATATATATTTGAGAATATTACCTCCTCTTCTCCAGCTAATACATGGAAGTTTCTTAAGACTTTGGGTATTGGTAAATCCTCCAACAGTCTAAATTTCCCTTCTTCTGTCTCCTTAAGTGACCTAAATTCCCACTTCGCTAAGTCTTCCTTATTGGACCCGGTAATTACTGCTGAAAGCATAGCGTATATCAATGCCCTGCCCTCTCCTTCAAAAACACGATTTTCTCTCAGTCCTGCCACTGTTGACGAGGTCCGGAAGGTGATTTTGGCGATTAAATCTAATGCAGCTGGTCATGACAAAATCAGTCGGTTAATGATTGTTAACATCCTGGAATGCATCTTACCTATTGTCACACATATTATTAACCTGTCGTTGTGTTCCGGTGTTTTTCCAGGATTGTGGCGAAATGCCTACGTCATTCCACTACCCAAGGTCTCAAACCCTAACCTACCTAAAGATTTTCGCCCTATCTCCATACTACCGTTTCTATCCAAGGTATTAGAGGCGGTTGTGCACAAGAAACTGTCAGATCATGTCTTTGGTAACCATCTTCTTTCTCCCGTTCAATCAGGTTTTCGCTCTGGCCACAGCACGACAACTGCGTTACTGAAGGTTATCGAGGATGTGAGACAAGGCATGGAGTCCTCTAAGTTGACGGTGCTTGTCCTAATTGACTTCTCGAACGCATTCAACGCCGTAAATCATGAGCTTTTACTTGCTACCTTAAGATACCTTAATATCTCGTCAACAGCGACTGAGTGGTTCTCTTCATATCTGCAAAATCGCCACCAGGCAATTCGTGCTGATAACAATATTTCTGAATGGTGTGAACTTTTCTCCGGTGTGCCACAGGGCGGCATTCTGTCTCCTCTTCTTTTTTCAGTATTTATAAATTTAATTACAAGTGTTATTGGCTGCTCTCACCATCTTTACGCCGACGACCTGCAACTTTACACCCAAGCGAGTCCAGATAGGTTGGAACATGCAATCCGGCAAGTTAATGATGACCTGGGCAAGATTTCCGAGTGGTCTCGTAGTTTCGGTATATCCGTTAACCCTAGCAAATGCCAGGCCATAATACTGGGCAGCTCACGTCTACTGCCATCATTAGATTCGACTTGCTTAATGCCCGATTGTGATCGAGAGCAATATAGTGCCATTTACGTCCGAGGTGAAAAACCTTGGTCTAATGATAGATAGCAGCCTGACTTGGATTCCGCAGGTGTCAGACGTTTGTCGTAAAGTTACCAACATGCTGCGGTCTTTCTATCGGTTTAAAAATTTTCTTCCCGTTAGCACGAAGATGCTTCTCATTCAGTCGCTGGTGTTGCCTGTCATTGATTATGGGGATGTGTGCTACTCGAATATTACTCAAGAGTTGCTTAATAAACTAGATAGGCATCTTAATAATTGCATCAGGTTTATTTTTGGGCTCCGTAAATACGACCATATATCTTCCTATCGTCGTAAACTGAATTGGCTTCCCATCCGTGAACGTAGATCTCTCAGAATGCTTTGCACCCTCCATACTATATTATTCGACCCGGCTGCTCCCGGTTATCTTAAATCTAAATTTCTTTTTGTAGAACTATCTGCTATTTTTCACCGCACTGGTTTTATGTCCAATTCCTTCTCTATTCAGGCAACTCGTCTTTGGAACGATCTCCCTCTGCCCCTGAGGCAAGCACAGAGCAAATTCTCCTTCAAACGCAAGTTACGTAAATACCTTTCCAACAAGCTCAGCGATACATGATCTGTATATTCGTTACTTATACTTGGGTACTTTATTTATCTATGTATGTATATGTAGGTTTATTTATATTTATATGTGTATGTGTATTTGTTAAACCAATGTAGTAGTGTTGATTTGTGTTTCTTATTTCTTTTCAATGTTGACAATCCTGCACTTAATACAAGTTTCTGTTTGGACCAATGGTTGACTGGTAGAGAATGTCATAAGGCATTAAGTCCGCCATTTGTACTTTTTTCATTGATTGTGCAATAAAGCTTAAATAAATGAATAAAATATTTTTTGGAAGTGGCTGAATGATTTGAGGTTGGTTTCGGTTGTCTTATAGAGAAACGGGTGCTGCATCTGACGACCGAAAATGGTACCAAAAGATGCAGCCACTTCCAAAAAAAATGTGACCAGATGAATGATATGTCCGTTTATGGTCTGAGAAATGCCCTCAAATTCATTGCCGTGATGCATTGAACAGGGGATGACACTTGTCAACTAAAATTCAGGACCGTTTTTGAAAGGCAATTTAGTATGGCGTGCGGCTTCCATGTTTTATTTGTTCGTAGGGACGAACGCATTACGCTCTATTCATCCATAAAACTGCACAAACGTCACCTCACTCACTTAAACAAAGATTATTAATAATTTATAGGAAATAAAAATAAAAGCGTTGCATTTTCTTGAACCTTAAGACGACGGCTATCAGGGAAAAATATAATATTCATACCTTCAGAAAACTTTACATAGCCAATTACAGTCGAGTTCCTAAATGTAGGTAGGTACACCTTTCTTTTTCTTGATCGATGAAACCGTAATCGTATGAATATTGTATTTATTTATATTTATAAATATTGCTGAACATGTTTTTTTTTTCAAGTCTATTTTTAAACATTTTGATTTGAATTCTATTACAGTGGGGTACGAAGTAGGTGGGCTTATTACCACCTCGCGAAGTGATATTCACAGGGATTGTGTGAAGGAGCCGAAAGGTGCTCCCGCCGGGTCTTCGACCCTCAAGTACAAGGAGCAGCAGTGTCTACACCCCGGGGACCTGTACCCCTTCACCAGGAGGCCATTGTTCATCATAATCGACTCTGACAACTCCTGCGTGTTTCAACACATACCGCGTCACTTCGTACAACCTCTTGTCATCTTGATGTCGCCTATAGATGTCCCACAGCCGTTTCAAGGTTTTTCTTAAATAATATTTTTAATAAATATTAATTACTCATGTTTAGAAAGCAAAGAGCATTGGAAATTAGAAGACGAAGATAATGGTTAGGTACCTTTTAATCGTTATCATTATTGCTGTCACGATATTTTGATGTCCCGTCCAATTATACCTACGTTGTTTTTTCATTTCCGGAATTAATATTAAGGTTACCTTAATATTTTCGGAAAACATAGTGGAAGACTGTTCGGCAGAAATTACATATTTACCACACTGTCACGGAGTTTTTTGAATAAAGATATATTTCAAACGTACCGTCGACGTCAGAGTTATCATTACGGTTTGGAAAAACGGATGGCAAATAGTACATTACTACCGAGGCCGGGAAGTGACTGGTTGCCGGCCGAATATATGTAGACGGACGAGCGAAGCGAGGCCGGATAGTATTCGGACTAGTGATGTGCCGTTACCGTAATTTACGAGAATTTAGAGAATCTTGTGGTAACTTTCTCGGTAAGATTACCAATATCGGTAATTAATGAGAAAGTTGTCTAAATACACACATTTTCATTATTATTTTTCCAGGATAGTATTTAGTTGACTAGCCATGACTTATGTAGAAATTTTCAAAAACATCCGTGGGCGGGAACTAGTTTATTACCAAAATTACGGTAAATTACGGGCGTAAATTACCGAAAATTCTCTCCGCGAAAGTTCTCAGGTAAAATTTCCTATAGAAAACTTAAATGTTTTCAATGATATTTTTAATTTTTTATCATCATCATCATCATCATATCAGCCGAAAGACGTCCACTGCTGAACATAGGCCTCCCCCAAAGATTGCCACAATGACCGGTCCTGCGCCACCCGCATCCAGCGGACTCCTGCGACCTTCACCAGGTCATCGGTCCACCTTGTGGGGGGCCTACCCACGCTACGCCTTCCGGTACGTGGCCGCCACTCAAGAACCTTCCCGCCCCAACGGCCATCGGTTCTAAGCGCAATGTGCCCCGCCCACTGCCACTTCAGTTTAGCGATTCGGAGAGCTATTTCGGCTACTTAAGTTCTGCTGCGGATGGTCTCATTTTTAATCCGATCACGCAAAGAGACTCCTAGCATAGTCCTCTCCATAGCCCTTTGGGTGACTTTGAGCCTTCTTATGAGGCCCATTGTAAGCGGTCACGTTTCAGTACCGTATGTCATCACTGGCAACACACACTGATTAAAGACTTTCGTCTTCAAACACTGCGGAATATTGGACGAAAATATGTGTCGTAGCTTCCCGAACGCTACCCAACCGAGTCGGATTCGACGATTGACCTCTTTCTCGAAGTTGGACCTACCTAACTGAATAGTTTGCCCTAGGTATATATATTCGTCTACAACTTCGACTGTAAATTCTCCGATTATTACGGGAGTTGGTGCTACATTCGTAGCTACGTTGGTGCTACGTTGGAATTCGACATGATTTTCGTCTTATCCATGTTCATCCTAAGACCAACTCGCTCGGAGGCTTTACTGAGGTCAACGAGCATAGTACTTAAGTCCTCCAAGGTCTCAGCCAAGACTACTATATCGTCAGCGAATCGAAGGTGAGTGAGGTACTCGCCGTTTATGTTGATACCCAGCCTTCTCCAGTCCAGAGTCTTAAAGACATCCTCCAGTGCAGCTGTAAACAGCTTAGGGGAGATGACATCTCCTTGCCTAACTCCCCGCTGCAGCAGAATAGGCTTCGAGCTCTGGTCTTGGAGTCGGACTGACATTGTGGCGCTCTCGTATAAACACTTCAACACCTCGATATAGCGGTAGTCAACTTGGCACCGTTGGAGAGACTGTAGTACTGCCCAGGTTTCGACCGAATCGAAGGCTTTCTCGTAGTCCACAAACGCTAAACAGAGGGGCAGGTTATATTCTTCGGTCTTCTGTATAACCTGGCGAAGCGTATGGATGTGGTCTACGGTACTAAAGCCTCTTCGGAAACCGGCTTGTTCGGGAGGCTGGAAGTCATCAAGCCTGCGTGCAAGACGATTCGTAATGACTCTTGAAAACAGCTTATAGACATGGCTCAGAAGTGAGATGGGTCGGTAGTTCTTCAATAAAGCGTTGTCACCTTTTTTGAAGAACAGTACCACCACACCTTCGTTCCATGCCTTTGGCGTTCTCCCTTCCAGTAAGACGGAATTGAACAACTTCTAAAGGGCCGTAAGGATCGGTTTACCACCCGCCTTCAGAAGCTCAGCTGTAATTCCGTCCTCCCCAGGCGCCTTGTTATTTTTGAGCTGTTCAAGAGCCATTCTAATCTCGCACAGGCTGATGTCCGGGATGTCTTCTGTATAGTGTCGGGTCAGTCTAGCTCTGAGGTCTTCCGCTAGATCAACTTCGGGTCTGCTAGTTGACGTGTACAGCTGTCCATAAAAACCCTCTATCTCACTCAGCAGCTCAGATCTGGATGTGACGATTCTACCATCCTCAGTCTTTAATTTGGCGAGCTGGCTTTGCCCAACAGACAGATCCCTTGCAAAAACTTTAGAGCCCTTGTTCCGCTCGATGGCTTCTTCTATACACTTGGTACGGAATTGGCGCATATCGCGTTTGAGGGACTTAGAGATCTGTCTGTTGAGCTGCCGGTATAAAGTCGCATCAACTGAAACTTCAAACTTCTGTCAAAAGCAAAAGTCAGTCTTTTCAATGACAATTTTTTGAGGTTGGATCCTTTTTGCTAAACTACGTCCAAATAAAAAACTGGAATCTGTTCTACGTTAGGGGACACAATTATTTTCCCCACCATAACTACCTGAACCTAACAAAAGATACGGGCCAATCACGAAACATCCAAACTCAGGACAATGACATATCCTAGCTTCTAATTAGATAGTATTTACAATCACCGCTAAACCCTTTAAATTTTACCTGCAAGTGCTACCTTAGATAACACGATGAGTAACAAAAGATCTTATGATTTACGAGCACAGTAACAAAATTACCACATAAATAGGTGCCTGAGCCAGATAACATTAAAATATTTATTTGAAAGTACCACGTGAATCGATAAAATAATTTAACATCATAACATGTTTAAGCGAAAAGGTGTGAAATAACTTTCGTTAAGAAAACAACAAGAAAAATAATAAAAAGTTTGAAAACACGATATTTGTAAACAAATTTTAAACATGACCAAACATTCTTAAGTGGTAAGTTACCGAGAAATTTCCGTAATTTACCGTAATTTCCATCAATGAGAATTACCGTAAATGCGTAATTTACCGACGGCACATCACTAATTCGGACGGCAACCCGTCACTTCATGGCCGAGGTATGTATAATGCTTTTCTCAAACATGCAATGAAATAAAACAAAAAAATGCATCTTCTTTCTAAGAAATTATAAGTCAACTACATAACCAAGTCTTTGAAACACAACAAAAGTCAAATACGACACCGACACTTAATTTTTTTTTAAGATTGAATTGTTTGAAAGGTGCACATTTTTCCTTTTAAAAAGCGGTTTTAGACGGTCGCGGTCTGTTGGGTGCAATTAATCGCATGCGGTGATTGGGGCCGACAGATCGCACCTTATAATACTGCTTTTTTAATATGATTTTGAGTAGTTATTGTACATATTTTAAATTATATAATTTAAATACCTAATTATAACTGCAAAATATTAGCCAATAATTTTTTTTAACACTAATATTACTTACAGATAATTATTGGCTAAAAGCCAAGATCACAACCCTATGTCAAATGAAAATTAAAAAAGCGGCACTTGCCGGCCTAGGCCGGCAACGAGGTACTTCCCGGCCGCTTTTTGGGCACGTAACTACAACATTTCATTGCATGTTTGAGAAAAATATATTTACACGACCTAAGTGTCAAGGCAATAAAGTCGTGTTAAGTAAATATATTTGACACCTAAACCGAAATTATATCTTTGACGTAGACTGCATATTAAGTAGTAAAATCATGAACAAATTGCATATCTTTAACTAAATAAAACAAAAGATTCAAGTTTTCTATAAAAAAACACCTTCATAAAATTCCTAAACGAAAAAAATTCAACGAAGGGACAAGTTACTGTCGGTAAAAAAGGGAGTCTACCCAAATACCCAATATTAAGTAAGACTAATTAATTGTATGTAAGTTTCGTGATACCTCGACAATCATACTTTGTAAAAGCGGAATCGGAACCATCACAAGTCAGAAACGCACAGAGCAAATATTATACAGTTTTTCTGATCTACATATTATGCAAACTGAATGTAAATTCAATCTACGAATGACGAATTTTTTATTTATATTTTACAGAAAACAAGCAGCAGGGCAACCTCTTCACCATTTTTCTAACAACGCCTTTGACTGCATTTGCATACATTTGTGACATACACAACATGTCATTGAGTCACTGGGATCGGGCGCAGGGCTTTGTTGAGACATTCATGGCCGAAGCGTCGCAGATTGTAACGAGGAGCCGCATTGGTAACTTGCCTAACCTAACTTTATTCGGAGCTTTTTTGAATCGAGGACGAGAAGTCGTGCGTACGGTCGGCTCTAATAATATGGATACAATTTTGATTTTGATATTATTGGACGTGACTGTACATGTAACGTATGGCCAACTTTATGAACTACTCACAACAAAAGTAACATCGGCCGCTGTCATACACCACAGTTTCAACTGGTTGTCGCACACATCGCGAATACTATAATAACTACCTAGTGCATATTTTTTACTAATGAGCCCTGTTGTCTAGTAAGACAGCAGGGCAATTCAGTGCTAATATCAAATACTATTTTTTTTTAAATTATAAGATATACAGTGTGTTAACATGATGCTGGCTTTTATTTGAACCGAGGATTGAGATGCAGATTCTTAGCCAAACCATGTTCATTATTTGTTTAAAAATCCAATTTTAAAAGTAATTAACTTTCTAAGAAAAGTTAATTGAGAAGCAATGTACTTTCTAAATAAATCGTTAATTGGCACTTGACAATGACAGATCGCAGCCACTCGCAACGTTTGACAATTAAGCAGTACACGCGTTACATTGATCGTTCGAACGAAATAAAAATAATTATGCAATTAATTTAAATATTTGTCAACTCTTAATACTTGAAACAGATTGCCAGTAATGCGTATTATTACCCATTTTCGTAAAAGCCTGGGTCATGGTAACACACTGTACAATATTTATTTTCAAAACTACAATTTATGTACATAGATTAAATCTAACTAATTACCGCAAGATTCACATGTTGGTTGTTTTATGTTATCGAATTGTACTCGTTTAAATTAGAAATTACAAAAAACAAGTTTAAGGAGTTATAGATTTTTACCTAATCTCAGTTCCGTAGTAGACATTATTGTAAGCATTTTTGATCCGATAACCATTCGGCCACTAGTAGGTATTATAAATATAAACTTAGCTTTCTCGAATCAAATAAGATCCGTATTGTCCTGTAAATAATATCGTTGCACTTTATAGCGAAAGAATGAATTGTATCCCTTAAATGGTCAATTGTTTCCAGATATAATGTACATAATGTTCATGGGCGATGACTATTTGCGGCTGCTGTTGCTGCGATTCGTGTTCTGCGAGGTGACGCTGCGGCTGCACAGAGCCTTCCGCTCGCGCACGCAACTCACACGCGCTTCGCCGCCGCTGCCAGAGGAGATTCTCGATCACCCCACTCTGGTTCACATAGTGCTGGACTTGGCTATGAATTTACAGGTAACTCACTTGGTTATCAGTTTACCACAAGTATTTTACGGCGAAGGAAAACATTGCGAGGAAACCTGCATACATCTGCGAAGAAATTCAAGGGTATATGTGAAGTTACGAACAAGAAGTATTGGGACAACGTTTGAGACCTTGCAAAATAGGCATGTTTGATGTCGAGTTGCGGAAAATGGCAAAATAGAATACTTACAACCCAAAAATATAGTTAACTCTGTCAATATACTGTTGACGAATACTCAGTAATTACACAGTTTATACGTATACGTGGAACTCATAAATCCAAGTACCTAAGTAGATACTAAGTAGTGCAAAAGAAGAAGCGACTTTGGCCATGCGTAATTGCGTAGGTACATACTTTTGATGCTGACTGTGCAATAAACTACTATAAATAGTTATTTACCTACCAGATACAGCATACAGTAGTGGAGATTTATTGTATAAACCTATTAGACTGTGTATAAGTACAATCCAAAAGTAAGATAAGGGAAAAACGATTTTTCTGCATTACGAATAGTTCATACCATAATGGGGATGATTTGTTTTATTTACTGAATTCGTATATTGTGGGATATTATGGAAGAGAGTCTTTTTATAAATCTATATATATATATATATAAACGAAGAAGATCTGACTGACTGTGCACATCTACTTTTGTAATTCAATCGGAGATAATCGCTCCAAAATCTTTATGAATAACTAGCAATGAGCATGGTCCAACATGCTCTTGGCCGGTTTTTTTTTAAGTTTTATACTTCGTTTTATTTAAGATTAGAATTATCTGTCAAACGGGTGAACAAAGAAGCAGTGGTCGTGAACCTTCCTTCTTCGATTTCGGCCGATAACACTGAATTTCTCGGAACTTATGTACATACATATAATTTGATAATTACCGATAGCTGAACGCATAGTTTTCACATTTATTATTAATTTGTTGGCAAAACTGTATTTAAAAAAGTTATAAGTGTTTTATAAGCAAGATGGCGGCAATTTAGAAAAAGCTAAATATTGAAGGTTTTCCTTTAGTGTTTGGCGGTTTTTAACTAAGTATTTTTTTATAAATTTGTAACTCATATCGTACCGATTTTACATTACTGAATTTAATGAAGTTTACAGTTTAAAATTTAAAAATATTTGCATATTTAATCTAGCTTACATTATGCACTCCCAGTACTTTTAAAAGTCATGCGTTTAAGGATTAAAACTATCGGTATAAAAGCGGACACGGTGTCATAAAGACTGAGCAGATGACAATAGTAAGACAACCCTACCCATCGGCAACGTCGTTTAGTATTTGTCGCCATTATGGGCGGCTTTAATCTGGGACGCTCTAACGTAGTTTGAATTTGGTAACAAATTAGAAAATAAAACTCAGATGACAATGATGACATACTCTACATAGTTTTATTCACTGTCAGTGGAAGAGTCCGAGGACTGGGAACCACCAACGTTTATAATAAAATTCTCCACAGTGTTATCTATTATATTATGTAATTTCATTTAAAAACTTATTTTGTTTTAAAATGTTGTATACCGTAACCAACGATATGCCAGCAGTCCCAGCAGTCTTTTTCACACGGTCCGATTTAGTGGGATATTCCTTTCTATGGCACATTACTAACACTAATTTGTAAATATTCACCACCATCCACTTTTCACTGGCAGTCAGATGATTTTGCTTTTGCCGTTTCTTCTTTAGTGATGAGAAAACGTTAGCCGGAACCGGCTGCGACTTCATCAATTTTAAATGTGCACCAACAAACAAAATATCTAAATAGATCAACAATTAATAACGAAATTGAACAAAAACGATAACATCAATCTTTAAGTAAGCTAACAACAATAGAAAACACAACCGACTCAACCGACAAATCGAATAACAGATAGTGACAGTGACGTTTTAAAATTGTGTGAGAACTCTGCCTCTTTAGATTTTTTAATGTACAACCTTTCCATGAAAAATTGCAAACGCAATTTATTAAAATTCTTATCTTTTCATCTTATATTATAAATTAACTAACATTGTTTCTTATCTGTTCACAACACTGAGTAATGTATGTATTAATATAGCATGATAATAAATACGTGATATTTAATAACTCGTATTCACTGTTCGATCCGCAGAATGTGCCTGTAAAAAAACCTTATATCTCGTTCTGCAAAGGTCTTTCTAATGCTAAAAAAAACGAAGAGGTGCATAGAGTATTAACGACGGAAATGACACATGTCGAAATAAGTATTAAGGCTGTCAAACTGGGCAACATAGTTCTAATTGACATCGACCCATAGAAATAGAAATATATTTATTGCAAGAACATAGTTATGTTACAGTCAGTGTGGTGTTACATTTCAGAAAGTCCTTATGTTCTACCCTATGATAGGCATGCAATATAAAGCTAGCATGCAGAAACAGTCCTATTAAAAATATACATAATTTATAAGTATATCACAGTGATAAAATTTATATTAAGGGAATTTCGAAATATCTAAGTATCGTGTCAATTTTAGAATTATTGAATTAATTTAACATATGCACCTAAGGGTTAAATTTAGTCGAGTAAATTTATTTTTTTACAGGCGCGAGGCCATTTCCATGATCCCAGTAGCGCCGGACCATCACAAGGCAAGGATTGATCCAGGGTATCTTCCGTTACTTTCGCCAAGCAATGAACGTTTCCTACGATTTTCTTCCTCCATGCAAATTAGACATAACTATCTATTTATTAATCCTATGTACCGCACTTCACTTATACCAAGGCTTTTGCAAGTCGTACCACATTCAAATTATTCAAATATAATATAAATATTAACAAAAAACTAAGGAACATTTGAATCTTAATAAAGAATACTAATTTGTAGAGAATAAGAGAAAATACCTCAAATGACGAAACACATTCGATAGAGTTGTTCAAACATAAATAAATATATATATACAAATAGGTAAGCTTTAAATACTGTTACAGATTGCATTGCGTAATATTTGCCGAATGTTGTAAAATTAGTAAATTTATTAT
>JALPQI010019525.1:0-20036 GCA_025490895.1 Thaumatotibia leucotreta | reverse complement strand
TATGCAGTTAAAAGCGACGTGGGACTCGCCTATGCCGGGCTGCGTGCGCACGGCGGACAGCAGCGTGTTCAGCGTGACGCTGCGGGAGTTCTGCGTGCCGCTGCTGGCGCTGGGCGCGGGAGCGGTCGCGGCTGCCGCAGTACTCGCGGCCGAGCTGGCCTTGTGCAGGGGGAGGGGGGGACACTTCACTCATTCACCGACGTGGGCTACTTTTAGAGCGATGAGCATTGAATGAAAATGTGTCAAGCGCTCTCATTATCAGTATCTGTTGACACATTTATGGATTTCTTACCTGCGAGCTAGGTACGCACTAGAATTTTGGAACTTGTAAAAAGTGACTTATTGCAGAACAAATTACAAAAGTAATATCTTCAGTTGTAATATGAATTAATGTAACCACCAAAATGACGAAATTGAGTTAAGTATACCGTTCGACTGCAAATTTCCTGCTCTATCGAACGGTGTATATAAAATTTTGATATCCAGAAAACTTCAGTTTGTATTATTAGTTGTGATTTGTTATGCAATAGGCCCCTGATCGATGTTGTTAAGCTAGCAAATTGTTGAAAGTTACTTGAGTAAATTACTCCCAATTGGTCTATATGTCCGTTTTCTTTCTACATCCTTTGCATATTTATTAGTAAACCCGCCATTTCTGCGGTAAGAACAGAATCAGGGCTCATGCAGCTAAAAGCGACGTGGGACTCGCCTATGCCGGGCTGCGTGCGCACGGCGGACAGCAGCGTGTTCAGCGTGACGCTGCGGGAGTTCTGCGTGCCGCTGCTGGCGCTGGGCGCGGGAGCGGTCGCGGCTGCCGCAGTACTCGCGGCCGAGCTGGCCTTGTGCAGGGGGAGGGGGGGACACTTCACTCATTCACCGACGTGGCCAACTTTTAGAACGATGAGCGTTGAATGAAAATGTGTCAAGCGCTCTCATTATATAGGTATCAGCCTCTCTTGCTAGACACATTTATGATTTCCTTACCTACGACATTCGCACTAGAATTTTGGACTTAATAAAGTAAAAAGTGGCTTGGAAGGCGTTCGAAAGAAGCACTACCAGCAATGAACATCGGATTAAAAAAAAACTAATTTTACCACAAAACTGTTTTTGTAACATATTCTGTGTACAATAAAGTGATTTACTACTACTACAAATTACAAGTAATAATACAAGCGGACGTCTCTTTTCTATCTCTCTTACTAGAAAGAGACTTTCATTTGTATTATTAGTTGTAATTTGTTATGCAATGGGGCCCTGATTGATGTTGTCAAGCTAGGAAAATGTAGAAAGTTACCTGAGTAAATGACTCCCAATTTTCCTATGGGACGTGGGTAGTTTTGATAGCTAAACGTTGAACAAAACATGCGCCATTGACGTAATGCGCTCTCATTAATCACTTGACACATTTGCGACTTTCTTATCTACGAGCTATGTAGGGTAAATTGCTAGTAACTGGCCACCTTATCTGAACTCTATGTAATTATCTTTAAAATTTATTTTGGAAGAGGGATAGTGATTGACATTGACAAGAGACATCGGTTCAAAATGAATTCTAACTATAAGCTCATATGGTTCATTTTTATATAAGGTGCCCAGTTACTAGAAATTTACCCTATAAGCTGTACCCTACAGTACCCCTAAATAATAACTATAATAAGCAAAAGGAGCATTCCATGGGCTGTCCCGTACAAACGCGTGTATATTTCGATAATTTGAGTTTTCTTCCGAGTTATTAGTTATTATAATATATTTTTGAGCATTTTTTGACTCTTCTAGTCACGAAAGAGAACTTCGATAAACCCACAAATTTGAGAAAAACCGTATTCGTACGGGACATCGGTGGACTTTTTCGTGGAATGCTCCTAAATTAGACCACCTGATTGATGTTATCAAACTACAAATTTACCTGGGTAAGTTACCACTGGAGTAGGTATGATCTAAGTCGTGGCCCAGGCGTAAAAGCAGCAGTCCACCTTAGCCTCTTTATGTATAAACAACTCCTAGCACTCTTAGCAGGCCTCTAAGTATTGTTTCTCCCTTTCAGTCATGGAGACCGACAGGGACAAACAATACTTAACTTATCGACTAATAGGTAGTTAAGGGCTAATGAAAAATCATACAAGTTTAACCTAGCTATACTTTAAGTGATTATAAATTAAATAAAATAAAGCACATTATCATCTTCCTTCGCATTATTTATTTGGGTACATAACTTTATAACCTCACACCTACAGTTCATTTTTCACTCGCGTCATGAAAAATTATAAATATCCAAAATCTTGCTATCCGTAATCATAAGTTATGTTAAGCTAATGGTTTATATAAATATAGTTTAACAGGAGAGCATAGTTCAAGCTTTGTAGAAAAGTATGCAACAAGTTGAAATTTCCATAGACGCATTTTTATTGGCATTACACATTTTTCATTGGTCAATGTAGACAAAATTAATATAACGTTAAAACTACGTCATTGCTAATACAGTGGTGTAAAAACCAATGGTTTTCGACTATATACAAAGTGTTGTCAACCAAGCAAGGTATCATCTATAATAAGTAGGTACCTACATTACGATACAAGTGCGAAAAAAAATAGTTCATAACGAGTGGCGAGATATGTAATCACGACCGAAGGGAGTATTTCAAATATACACGGGTTGTTTCCTTTTTGCACGTGTATCGTAATGTACTATTTTGTAAAAGGCGATGTAAGCAAACTAAATACTTACTCAAATTCCTACTTTAACTTTCACAATATTCTGACAATGCAATGAAATGCAATACATCTTTATACATTATAAAATGTTATTAAACCTGCACAATGTATGGGTAGGTAATGTTTGATAACAAATTATTATCCATTTACGCATAGCGCGACATTTTTGTCGAATCAATGTAACGTAAGACTTTTTTCCATTGATTTGTATGTATCGTGCAATCTGTTTCATAGACTTTCTATACGATTAGGTTTAAACCATCCCTGTTTGAGTTCACATATTAGGTCATTAGTCCTATGAAATTGGCGTTTCGTATGGAGAATTTTGTGAAAGTCTATATTCCATGCACTTTTTATAAGGTAGGTTTGTTTTGTGCCGGTTATTATTATGTAGATATTTTTTTAAACAGCAAAATTAGGAACTTTCGGTACCTCACTGTCATGATCGGTTAACACGTTCGACGCCGGTGACACAGCGTGTGTGACCAACAAAATCTAATTCCTATGCCAGTGACACACATACGTGATCAGAGTAACTTTATTCTTATGCCCCTAGCATAAATCAAGTTCTTCCTCGTATGACAGTTCAATAAAAATACGAACGTTTTTGACACACATGCGTGTCAATGGCATAGGAGTTCTATCAGATAATTTCGATCGGCATAGTATTAGCACTTAGTGAAACACTACTGGAGGCGAACGTGTTAACCTTTTCGAAACCACGTCAAATACAAAAGTTGTCACTGAGACCACAGTTGGGCAAACAGTAATATAATATTCCTTCCGATTACTTTTGTATAAATATTACAAAGTACACATACAAAAGTAATGGGAAGGAATATTACATTACTTTTTGCCCAACTCTGGCTGAGACGCCACGTCAGCAAAATGTCAAAACTGAATTTTAACTTTATGCACGTGAGTGTAGGTTTATATTGCTCTGTGGACCATGACTTATATATCGGTCTTTGGCGTTGAACCTGCCAGGCCAATATCTCAGTCGTTGGCGTCCAAAATGTTAAGATAAGGGGCCTTCAATGGGCAAATAGGAAAGAAAAGGTGTCTGGCAGAAAGGCACGCCCTTATATATTGTATAATTCATATCTTACGACGTGCCTTCACTTTCCAAACACTATACAGTCCTACAAAACTTGCTTAAGAAAAAATACAGAAGAGTTTTTTCCCGAGCACTTATCAGTGCCTGGGCCTTCCAAGGCTAAAGACGGGCTGTACCAATCACACTAAACGTGCCGATTAGGGGCCTCCCCAATCAATTTAACCCTTCGTATGTCTAAGCACTAATCAGTTAGAAAAAAATATTCGCGACACATGAGGGTATTGAGGGGTTAAGCCTGTCGAAAAAAGTTTTATGTCGACGGCATGAGTTAAAGACGTCGATCGGCTCGGCTGACGCGGCCTCTGATTTTTCGCTCTTATGCCGTTGACTAACTACCCTGCAAAGGACTATGAATCGTCCTATACAGTAAATTTTAGCGAACCATTTAACGCTGACAGACGGTTTGGTACAACCCGCCCTAACGATAAATTGTACAATACTAGGGTCAGACATTTTTAAACTTGGTTAAAACAAAAACGCACTGTACTGACAACGCCTATTTATTTACAAATCAATTATAATTACTCCCCACTCGTCAACAATCATATACATAAAAGCTCTGTCGAGGTGCGATTTTAGCAATTATTGTTTTTGACCGCGACTGGGTATAGTGTTTTGTATAATCCAATTAATAATTTGTTCACATATCAAGTTACACATACAATTTATGAGTCGATCGCAAAAGTATTGTAGTTAAACTTTAACACGTTCGCCTCCGGTACTGTTTCACAAAGTGTTAAAACTATGCCGATCGAAATTATCTGATAGAACTATGCCTCCTATGCCGGCGACACAGCACTCGTGTCAAAAACGTTCGCATTTCTATGCCACTGGCATAGGACTAAGAACTTGATTTATGCTAGTGGCATGAGAATAAGATTACTTTGAACACGTATGTGTGTCAGTGGCAGAGTCAGATTTTGTTGATCACAGACGCTGTGTCACCGGCGTCGAACGTGTTAATTAAAAAAAATGTAACATCATAATAGGCATGATGACTGGCAAGTCAAATCAGCATCTTTTTTTGAACTGTCAAAACGATCACCACTATTTTATATGAAATACACAAACGTGACGTCACGTTTGAGTACTACCAAATGACCTACTCTTTAAGTACTTTTCAATTTATTAAATAGAGGTTCTGTACAAAAATTACTGCAATCTACATCTTAGTAATAATTTCTTCATGTATTATGTCGTGCATAATGTTAAATAATTTATTATAACTACAGTCATCATCCCTATTATTGTCTTACGAAGTTAAATTTTACGTAACAACTCAGGCAGTGAAAAGGGGACAAATTCAAATGAGCGATCAACAATACGCACTTTCATTTTTAAATTTTCTGCGTTTATCTACTGCCAAAGGTTGTTCGCCAGAGTATGCCATTTTGTTCGTTTTTATTAAGTCCTTATTGTTTTGCAATCGACTCATATAAAATACTTGCGAAATAAATAAAGTATATTTTAAACGTCAATTATATGAAATATCGGTTTACAAAGTACTTAACCAACTTAGATTGTCGTCAGAGTGCTTAGACAAGTTGCCAATCGATAATGCTCAATCGTCAATCGTAAACGAAAAGCAGCTAACTGTTTCTGTCACACTAATATGAAAGAGTGACAGAGAGGGAAAACTACGATACGCCACGAAGCGTTAGCGATTGGCAATTTGGCTATCCAGTAATAATTAATTCCAACGTTTTTGGTTGAAATGCCACGAGAATGTACATAATGATATAACATTATTTGAAATGAATACAATCTGTAATACAAAATTACAAGTAGAATATTTTTACATGACAGTGAGGTCGATAAATATTGTAACGTATAACAGAGACCATCGAAATTAATCTCTGTTAGGTAAGGTGGGGTAAGATTGAACGGTTTTTAATGGGGTAAGACGAAAAGCTACCTGTGTACGCTCTGCCGTGTCGGGCCTATTTAATCTAACTTGTGTTTTGAAGACAGATGTCACACCTATCTCATCTAACTAGATAGTAACTAGATAGTTACATGAGATAGGTGTGACACGGCAGAGCCGCTGTACCAGAAGAACGACTTTTTGTCTTACCCCATTAAAAAAACCGTTCAATCAAACCAAAAAAAATATTTCAAAAATAAAAATATTTCCCATTAAAAATATTTCAGTTTTGAATATTTGCTTCATACCTATAATGGGTTCATGGGTCAATCACCTTTTTTGTAGTTTTTCTGTAACATCTCCCAAGGGACGAAAGTTGCATAATTTAATTGCTAGAAGAAATTGTCCGGCACGCTGTACTAACATGATTAACACCTTCGCTGCGGTAATTAGCTTAACTTGTAACTAACCATACTTTGTAAGGGGTCGAAATAACATTTTGACCGCCAAAGACGGCATATGATGTCTTTATAAAATCATGCCCCTCACGCCAATGACGGCTATTGACGTGGTTTATTTATTAAATGAGAATTAATTGAAAAACATCTCGTTATTGAGTTGGCATAATTTTTTTACAAATCGTGTCCCCTCGGCGTCAGTGGTACGGCAAATCGTTGCGCAGCTGGGCGTTCAAAAGGTTAAACTGTGGTTTAAAAGGTGACCTAGGATAATGTTACCATAGTGACGAGTGTCAAGGAAAAGGTGATTGACCCTTAAAACTTATCGTGTATTCAGGAATGGGCTTGTTAAAACTACGACAAAAGTGGACTGTAAAAATATGATTTCCATATTGACATCGCAAATCAGCGTCAATATAAAAATAAGCATATTTAAGACCCTCAGTTTAACTACTATCTCTGTGTTTATAATTGTCTAATATGTATACACGTTTGAAACTGTGAAATAGGAGTAAGAATCAAATTTGTGTACATTTTAGAATCAGATACCCGCGCAACGATATATTGTATTGTTGTATATATCAACTTGTATTGTTAAACATAGTGCTGAAAAGTTAATATGGCATCAGACGTAGCTATTTGAGCAGTCCTCAAAAACTTTGTACAAAATAATAAGCGGTAAATGCGTTATTTACTGTTTTCCTATTTTGAAAACTTTTTAACGATCAAAACATCAATTATGAATAATTCATATACAACTGTGGTTTTGTAGATCGTGGACATTATTAATTATGCGAAATAATATACTGAAGTATTGAAAATAAAATAAAATTAGGTAACAAAATAGGAAAATAACGTAAATAGCCATTTAGGGATTTGTTAATTGTGTACAAACTTTTGCTTTTGGATGGTCATATTACTGCAAAGTATTTGTATGGTAAGTCTCTACGAGTATTGTATTTCTTGCTGACGCAATAGGCATGATGACTTGCAAGTCAAATCAGCATCTTTTTTCGAACTGCCAAAACGATCACCATTATGGAATTTTATATGAAATACTCAAAAGTGACGTCATGTTTGAGTACTGCCAAATGACCTAGTCTTTTAAGTTCTTTTCAAATTATTAAATAGAAGTTCTGTACAAAAAATACTGCAATCTAAATCTTAGTAATAATTTCTTCGTGTATTATGTCGTGCATAATGTTACATAATTTATTTTAACTACAGTCATCATACCTATTGTCTTCGCTTCATAAAACTGTAATTATTTATTTGTAGCCATAAAATCAAACATAACCCTTAGGACATATTTCACATAAGTTGGCTTTAAAAGCCACTTGAAGGGCCAGCCCGCGAGACCATTTTCCCTTCAACCGTCGGGGGCGATTTTTGAGTTTCGAGCGCTTCAATTCTGCAATCAATTCAAACATTTAGAATGCGATTTACTGGCCCTACTACATCGAACCTCGAAATTCGTAAATTTCGAGGATTTGTCTCTTTCACTCCATCAAAGGCGTTATTAGAGTGACAGAGACAAATGCTCTAAAGTTTAGGATTTTGAAGTTTGCGGTAGGGTCACTTTTTCCCGCTGAAAATCAGTAGGGTTAACACATGATTAAACGCGACGACATAAAATATCCCTTTGTTATTAAAATAGTAAAATGACGGAAGTCTATCTCGCAGCGACATTCTGTCGCACCAACCATGTGCTAACCCTATAGTGTAGTACACTAAATGTTTTCACAATGCTTTTAAAAATTAGAAACTATAAAATCGGCCCCCAGATATCGTAGCATTGAAATTAGGACACTTATGTATCCGCGAGCGGTAACAATTTTGTTTTTGGATAATATTCTATCCATCCAAGTGGATATAAAAACAATTACGAAGCGGTATCTATTGAATAGTTAAATATATTGGTCTTACAAATGTAGGAAAGTGGTTTTATTTCATTGCAGTGCCATTTGGTAAGACAAAGTTGCGCGGGTGTGTTTGGTACTGTATGTATATCGTGTATATGTGTGTGTATGTGTCTTCACCGTTCCTCGAGCATAAGAGTCTCTTGTGGGAATAGTTTCATCGCTTTCATTGTACTGCTGTGAGATTCCATTGTTAACTGTAAGAAAATATAGATTATCGTATTATAAATCACACGAGCAGCAAACACACTGAAAAAAAAAATCAGTTCATTTCTGTAATGACCAAAATTTTTTTTCGTTTTTATTTTATTTTTTTCTTGCATTAACTTATACTACTGTCTTATAAACATTTTATCATAAAATTAACTTGATGAAAACAGAAAAAAAATACATTATTGTCAACTTACTGTCTGACAATTTTTTTTCATAGTAATTTGTATGGCAATTTCAGATGAAAGTCGGCACGGGTTCCTGTTACAGGAATGAGCTGATTTTTTTTTCAGAGTGTTTTGGGGTTAAAAAAGCCGATTTAGGGGGTATGCGTTATTCATTTCTAAAACTCGTAAAATATGGGACACCCTACTGTAGGTACCACAGAACAAAAAATAACGTAGAAGCGGCTTATACCCCGATTCTCGAGAGAACCGATGCACATAGGAGTATTTCAATCATAAAACCGTTTAAAAATATTTCATTGGTTTTTTGAGGATTTTAAGGAATAAAACAAAGAATTTGATTGTAATTATATATTTCAAACCGGCCAAGAGCATGTCGGGCCATGTTCAATGTAGGGTTCCGTAGTTAGTCAAAAACGGATGGGCCGATTATGTTCGAAATAGGTTTATTTTAAAGTATTCTATGAGCCCACAATTCGTGATATTTTTTCATATTTTTGGACCCACGGATCAAAAGTTTGAGGGGGAGAGAGACCAATTTTTTTTATTCTGAAGCGGTTATCTCCGAAAATATTTATTTTATAAAACAACTTTCTTCTGGGTCCCTTATTGTTTTTGAAAGACCTATTCAACGATACCCCACACTATAGGATTTCAACAAAATAAAAAAATCATCCCCACTTTTCGACAAATTATAAGAAAAATTTGTATGTGATTAAAATGTATATCTGTGCCAAATTGCTAATTTCTAGTATTAACGGCCATTGCGCTATGCTACAGACATGGCAAACCTATAAGGGTTCCTAGTTTACTACGGAACTCTAAAAAATAGTATTATGCGCAGTGCGGCCTCTTCTTGTGGGGGGGAGGCCAGGAAATATATTTTTGTCCGAGTTGTCAAAGTTGTGCCTTAACATTTGTGCAGGGAATTGCATGGGGGTTTGATATGTTTGTGGGTATCGCCGGGAATTGGAATCTCCCGCAGCACGGTTTTCGGCCTAGCAGACGAGCGCGCGGCGGGGAACATTCCAGGCCCTGGGCCCTGTGCGAACCTCGGCCTTCGGCCTTCGCAGGTCGTTTTTATGTTACACTTTTCCATCGCGTAGCCTGGGATCGCTGGGTTCTCTCACGATAATGAGTAATTCGAATCAGTCTTTCGTCCAAAAATGAAAAAAAAATGTTCCTGTTTTCTTTCCCTTACATGCTTTCATTATGCTGAATAATGTCAGTTTACCAAATTCTTGAAACATTTCCAAAGAATTTGTAACAAAAACCAACAAAGTATGACATTCAAAAAATTTATGTTTATGACGCTGTAACTTTAACCTACTGAAAATCTGAATGGCGGACGTATGCGGACAGTTTTTCTTATACAATGGATGTACATAGACCTTAACATTATTTCGGTCTAAAAAAACTAAGTTGCCAAGTCTTGACACATAAACAAAAACACGATTGTCTTAAATTTTCACGGTAAAAATATCGAAATTTAACTACACAAATTAACCAGGTTTTAAATACATTATTTATAACCGATATTCAAAAACTATTACAGAATAATAAAGTACATACCTTCTTCTTCCAGGTTCGAAAGCTTTTTTTTCAATCCGCGGCCATATAAAAATACCACGACAAAAAGTAAACTTTGCAAAGATGAAATCGCCGAGAACAAAATCGTACACTTGTAGCAATAATTAGGTTCCGACCGATCTTGCTCAGGGATTCGTGAGGGGTGGGAGATTTTAAGCCTTTTATCAGGTGGACTGGTTAGTCAGGAATGTAAAAAACACGATAGGCGGTGAATTTGACTGATTTAGCTATTTCGACTTTTAAGCGGTTTTTTAATGCATATACTCCTATGTGCGATGTCGCCACACTCACACTGGCGCAAACATGCACACAGAAGTATCTGAAAGCTTATTGGCTATAAAATCTTATACAAAAATAAACTTTATTCCGAATGCGACAAAAGCAAAATTATACTACTCGTTTTATTACTTACGACGTTTCGCTTGCTACTACTAACTTGCAAAGAGAGTGTTGCCATCTAGCGTCGAGTAGCATAAGTCTGTTTATAACTAAAACTCAATAGTTCAGCAACTCCCCAATAGATGGCGAATCCTTGTTCTCTCTCCCACATACGTGGCATTTCCCAAGAGTAAAAGAGATAGGCTGCTTTTTGCACGTTATGGCTAACAAGCGTCATAGTGCTGTGCAAGAGTCGGTATTATATCGATAAAATATATATGAAGTAATAGCATTGGGCGTCTAGGGAGGTAATTACGGTTGCATACAATGTTTTTCATCACACTTCTAAGCAAAAAAAATTGTTTTAAGACAAAATATTGTTAAATGACGTACCAACTTTTCTATAACTCCCTAGGGAATACTCCCGCGATGCATGCAAGCAATGGGGCGCTTACAAAGCAAGTGTGATGAAAAAGTACATTTCTTCATCATATTCTATCATCATCATATCAGCCGAAAGACGTCCACTGCTGAACATAGGCCTCCCCCAAAGATTGCCACAATGACCGGTCCTGCGCCACCCGCATCCAGCGGACTCCTGCGACCTGCACCAGGTCATCAGTTTCAGTCCACCTTGTGGTGGGCCTACCCACGTTACGCCTTCCGGTACGTGGCCGCCACTCAAGAACATTCCCGCCCCAACGGCCATCGGTTCTACGCGCAATGTGCCCCGCCCACTGCCACTTCAGTTTAGCGATTCGGAGAGCTATTTCGGTTACTTTGGTTCTGCTGCGGATGGTCTCATTTTTAATCCGATCACGCAGAGAGACTCCTAGCAAAGCCCTCTCCATTGCTCTTTGGGTGACTTTGAGCCTTTTTATGAGGCCCATTGTAAGCGGCCACGTTTCAGTACCGTATGTCATCACTGGCAACACACACTGATCAAAGACTTACGTCTTCAAACACTGCGGAATATTGGACGAAAATATGTGTCGCAGCTTCCCGAACGCTGCCCAACCGAGTCGGATTCGACGATTGACCTCTTTCTCGAAGTTGGACCTACCTAACTGGATAGTTTGTCCTAGGTATATATATTCGTCTACAACTTCGAGTGTAGTCTCCGATTATTACGGGAGTTGGTGCTACATGAGAATTTGACATGATTTTAGTCTTATCCATGTTTATCCTGAGACCAACTCGCTCGGAGGCTTTACTGAGGTCAACGAGCGTAGTACTTAAGTCCTCCAAGGTCTCAGCCAAGAATACTATACTATATCTTTGGTTCTCTAGTTTGGTTTTTACGGAACTCATATTTACCCAGGATGTAACTAAAATTAGTGGTGCTTCTTTTAATGTCAAAGTGATTACTTTGACATTAAAAGTAAGTAAGTAATCACTTTGACATTGAAAGGAGCACTTTTATATTATATAATTTTAGATAGCGGAGCATTTTTAAATAAAACAAATATAATAATAATATATAACAAATAATTAATTCATAACCTTTTGAATAATTAAAAACAGACAGATGGACAGTCGGGCAGACAATGATAACGATAATTTGAGAACGGCACCTTAAAATTCACACCCATAATATTATGATATTAGGATATGCTCATGCTCACAGTAAGTAAGGCTGAGATGATGATGATGATGACGATGACATTCGGGCGGAAATGGTGAAACTATGTTTTGGCAACGAAACCTTAATATCTACAATATTATAATATTATGATAAGCAGACCTACACTCAGCAGCTAGCAGCAAAAGGCTGAGATGATGATGATGATGATGACGATGACAGTCGGGCAGACATGGCGAAACTATAATTTGACAATAGAATCTTAACATTCACAATATTATAATATGAGGATGTGGGGATCTATACTAAGCAGTAGGTAAGGTAGTAGTCTTAGGTGATGATGATAATGACGACAATGACAGTCGGGTGGACATAGCGAAACTATGATTTGGCAACGAAACCCTAATATCCACTATATTATAATTGGATGACATGCAGGCCTACGCTCAGCAGCTGGCAGCAAATGGTTGAGATGATGATGATGATGACGATGACAGTCGGAAACCCGATTAAATAAATAAAGATTATAGAGAACATGTTTAAATTTTTTTCACTTAATCGGCTCAAGACAACTAATGTAGGTATATCGACGAAATAAAATATCGATATCGATACCTTTTCGGACCCTTTCCTCGCATTGGCCGCTACTCAGCCTATCGTTCCGAAATTCTAGAAATTTCCATAGTTTCATGCCAAACAAAAAACGACCTTATTATTGGCATATAAAGTTGTTTCTTATTTAGTGTAGTACAAACATCTTGCGGAAGACGAAATATTTTAGAAAATATTAAAATATTAACAAATTAAGAACTTCCGGTGGTATGAAATACCTTCATTGGTGAGGTTTGACTTCTGGCTATTACTTTTACATCCCAAAACGGCACAAAAAGGCATATTTGCACATTCTTTTTCGGATTTATTCGAAAACGATCTCACGTGAGCGCGCTTAGACAACTGACGGCCTACTGTGGTTAACTTTTGTGCAGGTAAGCCTTGCGCTGCTTACTATTGCCACACGCGCTGCCCTTACATTACGCTTCTACTGTTTTTTCTGTTTTGTGGTAGGTACAATAGTTGGTCGCCCATTGGAAATTTAATATTGAACCTTCAAAGTTCTGTGCCGATTTCTAAGAATGAACAGTTTGACAGTTTTGAAATGTGCCTTATGTATATGACGTTAAGACTATCGAAAAAACGGTAAATCTTACTTTCATATTAACACCTTCGCTGCGGCAATTAGCTTAACTCGTAATTAACCATACTTTGTAAGGGGTCAAAAGACCCCCTACCGCATTGAACGTGTTAATAAGATTTAATCTATAACTGTTAAAACTTCATTCTTAGAAATCTGCAACTATAATTTACATTTATCGTCGAGTGAAAGAAAATCATGCAGTTACATCACAGTTATCACAAAAAGTCGTGAAACTGACTATTATGACATGGAAATTATTGTATAATTAATAAGTAATAACTACTTACGTCTCTTCTAGGCCAGCTAGAAATCACTTTGTAGCTTTCTTTTGGAAAACCTTTTGATGCGAGGAAGTCAAATAATGCCTGAAAAAGAGACATTATACGTTTAAGAAATACGTGCCTATCTAACACTGATATTTCACTAACAGATATTACTTACTCAAATATTTTTGATAAGTAAGTAAAAATGTCGAGTACTCAAATATTTGGAATTAAAGTGAAATAATTGAAGTAAATACAGCTTGGCTAGGGTTTCACTGACTTGCGGAATAAACAGACAAAATCATATATCTTTCTTACTCTAATATTATTTATTAAAAAAATATATATATGCATTATTTATTTGTTTCTACTGGTACTCAAATCAAATTTAGTTTGCAGAATTGGGTTAAAATTATTTTCGTTGTCTTATTTTGTGTCCCTAAAAAACGTGACACAGTTGTGGTTTTTGTATGAGATGATGTTTTGTTTCTAATTTTTGATGTATGGATTAAAATCTAGCGTGAAAAAGAAATACAATTGCACCGGTTATTTTAATAATTATACTGAGTCGAAACAGCAACTAAAAGCGTGACAGAGTGGTATGAAACAAGACAACGAAAATAATTTTGACCCAATTATCAAAAAGTTTGTATTATCAAATTGCGATTAGAATGGGATTCGAAAGTACTGTTGACATAATAGTGTATAGAGCAATCTAGGATATATTCATAGTTTTTTTTCATATATTCATAGTTTAAGTGCAGACTTACAGACAATAGATTAATTAATCACTCACTACATCAATAAACTACTCTTTCCTTGGTAAATATTGTGTTATTTGTTTTGTCAACAGGACAAAGATAGTAGTGATTATGTTTTTATAAGTACTTCTCAAGTGTCAATAAAATATCCGTGAACTAAAGAGGCCAATACGTTTATTAATTATCTATCATCTAGATAAAATCACTCTGTGTGCAGCCGCTACGTCATACGTCTGTCATCGGCACCAAAGATCCGCTGCTTGATGATTAGTAACATTTTTTTTTTGTTTTTTATGTTGGCACAACAAAATGGCTCCATTCCACCTGATTGTAAGTGAAAAGTACAGCCCAAATCGCGGCGGCAACGAACAGGAGACAATCAGTAACCTGTTAGTTGCCACCGCCTCGCTGGCCCGCTAGATGCTTCTTCACGCTTCGTTTAAAGGGTCCCAACTTATAGGTATGCGGAAACACTAGTGCCGGGAAAGAATTCCACTTTTTAATAGTCCGGCATATGAAGGAATTGCCGAATTGACGACATGTGTTATCGTCGACTCACCGATAGCTTATCTTCGCCGTGGAACCGGCGCTCTAGACTGGTGTCGTGCGGCGGCGGGAGTCGAACCCGGATCCGCGTGACGTCGGGCGCGCCGGCGGCCGGCTCGGCCGGCACACGCGCTGAGGCACTGGCGCGCTCCGCCTGATGACATTACATGCAGTGAGATTTGCGTACAAGGCTATTGAGAAACTGTATAAGGGTCAATCACTTTTTTTATGTTGTTATTCTGTCACATCACCCAGGGGACAACAGTGTGATAGTTTGCTAGGGGAAAGTATCCTACATTGTCTACTATCATGATTAGTGGGTGACCCACCTTGGAAGGGCCCCATAACTGTCAAAAAATTCAAAGTTTTGTCAATTTTAATGCCATTAAACTGTGAATTTAAGGGTGACCCAGGAGAACGTAACCATGGCAACGAGTGACATAAAAAAAGTGATTGACCCATAAACGTACATATCGTCGGTTAACAACCAAAACTCACTAAGTAAGGGGGCGTTCAAGTATTACGTAACGTAATTTAGGGGGGAAGGGGGGGATATCTCGGAAAACGTTACGATGCGTTACAGGGGCGGGAGAGGGTCTTTCTTACACCACGTTACGTAACATTGTTTTTTTAAGTAAATAACTAGGGAATCAAAACTCTCAAATTGGCAACCCTTTTCAGTTATATTACACGGGGAATCCGATTACCGCAATTAAAACTATACCAAGGATAAAAACTATAACATAACTTTTTGTAACTTTAGGTTAAAAATGGTCATTTGAGTTATGGTGCGTTACAACGGGGGGAGAGGGGGTCAAAAATCTTCATAAATTGCGTTACGTAATACTTAAACGCTCCCTAACAAATAACTACTTCAAATTTTATGTTATTTTAATTTAATTACATTTGTAACTTACAGCTAGGACCTATCACAAACTTAGTATTACAAATATAATTATCACATACATTAATTCACAAACATTCCCTTACATTCGTTCATCAGACTTTCCTTTCCCGACGTGAACAGATCACATTGGGGGGCCGCGCTGAGCATGGAGTTCAACTTGCATATCGCACGCCGTAGCGGCGAGTGGCGGTATATACAATAGAGATCGTATCTAAGTTCTGATTCAATACTGACATAAGAGGTTGCTAAGAGTAGTGACAGTTTTTATAATGAGTTTTGCTTGTTAGCCGACTTTGTTTATGACTTCTTTGCAAATTATATGTATGTGAAATAGTAGACTACATGCAAAGGCCGTTTAAGTGGGAAATGTTTCGGATGACGTGTAAATGTAAGCAAAGGCCGACAAACATGTGATCCGTCCGAGGCTTTCCAATTTAACGGCCGAGGTGTGTATACTATTTTTCTGCTCAACGTTGGATTTTTATCGGCAAAGAGCAAAGTAGTGACTGTGCAATGGAGTAATTAAGAACCCACCTCTCTTTTCGCTTCTTCCATTTGCCTTTCAGACTCTGCTCTTTCTAATTCTTGATTTCTTTCTAATTCCTGCTGCTTCTTCATTTGTTCTTTGGCTCTGAAAATCAAGTATATAAATTAATAAGCGGAATTCATATTGCAGAGGGGTGACGAAATTTCAGGACCGTTTTGTAAGGCAATTTGGCATGACGTGCGGCTTCCATGTTGCATTTGTTCATGTTTTGTATCATTGTTTGTATCATCATCAGCCTATCTTAGTTCACTGCTGGATGTAGGCGTCTCTTATTAACATACCTGGGATAACTGGGGGCAAGTTATAGGGATTTGATATCGATTAAAAAGATGTCGATATAATTATAATAAAAGATGTGCTTATTGAACATTCTCGATTACAGTAGAGAGGTTCAATTTCATAATTATCTGATATCGGGCCTCTTCAGATAGTAAAAACTAGTATGTAGATGTCATTTTAATCAAAATCACAATTTAAATATTGATATTTTAATATTAATTGTATATTTTGAAAACTATTTTAAAATAATCGCGTAACTACCCGTTTAAATGTATTTTTTATTTTAATTGAAGAGCAAGTACCTAATATTTATTTATGCCGAATAACATTTTGATGTTGTCACTCGCAGTAACATCGATATATTTTTAGTCGATAAAATATTTTGCTACATCACTTTCGTATAAATGCCCCGAGTTATCCCAGGTATGCTTATTAACTATGCATCAGCCTCCGTAGCCTAGTTGGTAGTGACCCTGCCTACGAAGCTGGAGGTTCCGGGTTCAAATCCCGGCGAGGGCATTATTTGTGTATTTATTTATCACAAATATTTGTTCCTTGGTCGTAGCTGTGTATGTATTTAAGTATCTATATGTATCTATCTATTATATATATCGTCGCCTTGGGTACACATGGGGCATGTGGGTACACATCACAAGCCTTAATTGAGCTTACCGTGGGACTAGGTCGATTTATGTAAGATGACCCAGGGTATTTATTTAAGCGTGTAGACGCATTAGGAGGTTAATGCCCATAATCGCTACGCTGGACAAGCGGATTGGCGATCGCAGTAATGTGTCCACTATGATGACGCTGCTGCCCATCATCAATCTTCTATCAAAGAATGGTTAGTGATACTTCAATCCCTTAGTCGACTCTTACGACACCCGCGGGAAGTGTTGGAGTGGTGACAAATGTATTGTTACTGCTGTCACCACACGGCCATTTGAGTTTTTTACTAATCATTATTGGACGTAGTTTAGCGTAGTTTAACTCTGAAATTTGTCACTGAAATAAATGACTTTTCCTTTAGACATAAGATTTAAATATACAGGGTGCTCGCGAGCATTCCAAAAGATTTTAACTATGCATTCTAGACATCAAAATAAACAAATATTATTAAGAGCTAAAGTCAAATACCGCCAAAAAAAACATTTTTTTTTACTTTTTGAATACTTTTTAACATTTCCAGCACCAGTTCCAGTTTTTATCATATAATGATTTATTTAGGGACACTTTATTTCGTCAAGTCTATTCTTATTTTTTGATATCCAGGCAAAAAGTGTGGTAATATTAAAACACCTTGTGGTAGCATCAAAAATAAGTTTTATGAGGAGTTACCATTGATTTAGAATATATAAGTGGATCCCCAAACAGCTCAAAAAAATGGCCCCAAAAAATGGGCTGCAGAAGTAAATATTGCGGTCCTTTTGCTCCGCTATTCAGTTCTGACAGTTGACATTTGGTCACCTTACGGTATAGCATCATTAATATCATTATTCCTTAAACATAAAAAGTTTCTACTATTTTGCGGTGTTGTTCGCAAATTTGACACTTATTGCTCACTTCACAAAGTTTTTTATTCTTTGAGTTTTTTTTATTACAGTTTATTGTAAGTGAGCGTTATTAGCTTCAACTGAAACATGATAGAAATGACTTTTAGTGCCACTTTTCTTGGTTTTTTTGTTTGGCTCTGTGCGTCCATTTATTATTTAATGTCATTGGGAGTTACGTCGAAAAACTTTTCGAAAAAAGATTGATTATCTCTGAAACCAATCCGAATCCAGGAAATTTTATATAACAAAGACTCTAAATACGGTCAGGAATTCAGCATTAAAATCTTTTGGAATGCTCGCGAGCACCCTATATACGCTGCCCCCGTAAGCGTAAACGCAATAACTAGTTTTGAAGTGTCAATCAATTGTTTACTTTATTCAACTGAATTATGTTTTGGTATAAATTAACGTGGCCGCTTACAATGGGCCTCATAAGAAGGCTCAAAGTCACCCAAAGGGCAATGGAGAGGGCTATGCTAGGAGTCTCTCTGCGTGAACTGCAGAACCAAAGTAACCGAAATAGCTCTCCGAATCGCTAAACTGAAGTGGCAGTGGGCGGGGCACATTGCGCGTAGAACCGATGGCCGTTGGGGCGGGAAGGTTCTTGAGTGGCGGCCACGTACCGGAAGACGTAGCGTGGGTAGGCCCCCCACAAGGTGGACCGATGACCTGGTGAAGGTCGCGGGAGTCCGCTGGATGCGGGTGGCGCAGGACCGGTCATTGTGGCAATCTTTAGGGGAGGCCTATGTTCAGCAGTGGACGTCTTTCGGCTGATGTGATGATGATGATGATGATGATAAATTAACATTTTAAAACTAGTTACTGCGTTTATGCTAACGGGGGCAGTACGACTGCCCGTACCTGTCGGCCTCGAGACTAGCCTGGTAGGCCTCGTCTTGTTCGAGCTTGACTTGTTGTCTCGCATCGCGCTCTCTCTCGAGGCGCGCGTCTTCGTCTCGTTGCGCGGCGAAGCGTTCTAACGCTTCCACTAGGCCGCCCACTAGCTCTGATACGCCTACGTTGCCTGCAAACATGACAATAAAGAGTGAAATAAACCAATTAAAACGGATGATATCGCAGGTATAGTAATTAAATTTAACTACATCCTGACGAAAATATACTAAGAAAATAATAGTACATTGTGCATCAAGGTAGGTAAGTACGGAATTACTAACGAGAGTGTTAGAAGCCCGACGCCGTTAGGCGGAGGGCTTTTATGACTCGAGTTAGTATTACGCTTACCGACCGTGATGCATATGATGTTTTTCATCACACTTGCCGACAATAAAATAAGTTTTAAGACATAATATTATTAAATGACGTACTGACATTTCTATTACTCCCTAGGGAATTTCACTTTTCTATTACTCCCGCTACGCGCGCAAGCAATGGCGCGCTTAGACAGCAAGTGTGATGAAAAACAATTTAAACGGATGATATCGCAGGTATAATAAATAAATTTAACTACATCCTGACGAAAATATACTAAGAAAGTAAAATTGAAAAAAATATATTGAACAAAATGAAAATCGAATTTCCTATACTCAATTCAATAGTTTCAATTTAGTTCATTTGTATTTTTCAATTTATCATCACATCACATCATCAGTCACTGCTAGACATAGGTCTCTCGTATTAACTATAAGTTTAGTCGCACTAGGAGTGAAATGCTTAATCGCCACGCTGGGCATATTGGCGATCGCAGTTGTGTATCCACTATGATGACGCTGCTGCCCTTCATCAATCTCCTATTCATATAAACGAATGGTCAGCGACACTTCAATCCCTTAGTCGACTCTTACGACACCCAAGGGAAGAGTTGGAATGATAACAAATGTATTCATACGGCCACTTCAGCCGGCAGTTTAAAGCATTGTTATAAGTAAAAGGGGAGTAAAAGGGCGAATATAGGTTCCGGGACCTGTTTTGAATTAGTCGTGTCATGGCCGCCCATGTGTCAACAGCTT
>JALPQI010019524.1:0-21892 GCA_025490895.1 Thaumatotibia leucotreta | reverse complement strand
ATTCGCATACGTGTAATACGATTTCCAGGTCCATTCTAAGATCCAAGATGGCGGGAACTTTTTTTTGCAATTTTCATCATTGTACTCGTTTCTGACTAGATCGCATACGTGGAATATCATTTTTGGGTCCATTCTAAAATCCAAGATGGCGGGAACTTTTTTTTTGCAATTTTCATCATTGTACTCGTTTCTGACTAATTCACATACGTGTAATACGATTTCCGGGTCCATTCTAAGATCCAAGATGGCGGCTACTTTTTTTGTAATTTTCATTATTATACTCGTTTCTGACTAATTCGCATTCGTGGAATACGATTTCCGGGTCCATTCTAAAATCCAAGATGGCGGGAACTTTTTTTTTGCAATTTTCATCATTGTACTCGTTTCTAATTCGCATACGTGGAATACGATTTCCGAGTCCATTCTAAAATCCAAGATGGCGGGAACTTTTTTTTGCAATTTTCATCATTGTACTCGTTTCTGACTAGATCGCATACGTGGAATATCATTTTTGGGTCCATTCTAAAATCCAAGATGGCGGGAACTTTTTTTTTTTGCAATTTTCATCATTGTACTCGTTTCTGACTAATTCACATACGTGTAATACGATTTCCGGGTCCATTCTAAGATCCAAGATGGCGGGAACTTTTTTTTTGTAATTTTCATTATTATACTCGTTTCTGACTAATTCGCATACGTGGAATACGATTTCCGGGTCCATTCTAAAATCCAAGATGGCGGGAACTTTTTTTTGCAATTTTCATCATTGTACTCGTTTCTAATTCGCTTACGTGGAATACGATTTCCGAGTCCATTCTAAAATCCAAGATGGCGGAAACTTTTCGAATTTCGTAAAGTGGAAGATTAGAACAGCGAATGCTCTTTTAGTTTGTACGCACCTTTACACGTATGCGAATTAGAAACGAGTACAATGATGAAAATTGCAAAAAAAAAGTTCCCGCCATCTTGGATTTTAGAATGGACTCGGGAATCGTATTCCACGTATGCGAATTAGTCAGAAAAGAGTATAATGATGAAAATTGCAAAAAAAAAGTTACCGCCATCTTGGATCTTAGAATGGACCCAAAAATGATATCCCACGTATGCGAATTAGTCAGAAACGAGTATAATGATGAAAATTGCAAAAAAAAGTTTCCGCCATCTTGGATTTTAGAATGGTCTCGGAAATCGTATTCCACTTATGCGAATTCGTCGGAAACGAGTATAATGATGAAAATTGCAAAAAAAAAAGTTCCCGCCATCTTGGATCTTAGAATGGAACCAAAAAAGATATTCCACGTATGCGAATTAGTCAGAAACGAGTATAATGATGAAAATCGCAAAAAAAAGGTCCCGCCATCTTGGATTTTAGAATGGACTCGGAAATCGTATTCCACGTATGCGAATTAGTCGGAAACGAGTATAATGATGAAAATTGCAAAAAAAAAAGGTCCCGCCATCTTGGATTTTAGAATGGACTCGGAAATCGTATTCCACGTATGCGAATTAGTCTGAAACGAGTATAATGATGAAAATTGCAAAAAAAAGTTCCCGCCATCTTGGATTTTAGAATGGACCCGGAAATCGTATTCCACGTATGCGAATTAGTCGGAAACGAGTATAATGATGAAAATTGCAAAAAAAAATGTTCCCGCCATCTTGGATTTTAGAATGGACCCGGAAATCGTATTCCACGTATGCGAATTAGTCGGAAACGAGTATAATGATGAAAATTGCAAAATAAAAAGTTCCCGCCATCTTGAATCTTAGAATGGACCCGAAAATCGTATTCCACGCATGCGAATTAGTCAGAAACGAGTATAAAGACGAAAATTTTAAAAAAAGTTCCCGCCATCTTGGATCTCATAATGGACCCGAAAATTGTATTCAACGTATGCGAATTAGTCAGAAACGAGTATAATGATGAAAATTGCAAAAATAAGTTGCTGCCATCTTGGATCTCATAATGTACCCGAAAATTGTATTCAACGTATGCGAATTAGTCAGAAACGAGTATAACCCAACTCTGTCAGGAATAACTAGGTACATACACTCTTCACGCTTCAAGTTCGTCTGTATACTCATTTTCACCCTGTATGTATATGTATGTATCTATCGGATCTATGATCACTTTGTATAACTATAAAACGAAACGAAAGAGCTCGTGATTCTGATTAGAAAAAATGTATAAAAGTCCATATATGAAAAATTTTATAAAACGACAACAAAATAAAAACCCGCCCGTTTGCACCTTGTAAAACACTGTTTTTACAAAATCAAAGATTATGCGCAACAAAAAAATAAAAAAAAAACAAAGTTTGAAAAAAAAAGAAATAAAAGAACATTTTCAGCGCGTATAGTTAGGATTTGAACCTGGTACCACTGCTTCACAGCCGAACGCATGAACCACATTACCAACCTCCCTATATCGTGGTACGGCAAAATATGCTATGTGTTGCAAGTGATCATGCGTTTCGTTCGTGGCAAGGTAGTGTATACTGTTTCAGAGCCATCTGTGCCAATGGACGAACAACAAAGGTAGTGTATATACTGTTTCAGAGCCATCTGTATGCCATGCTCACGAACAACCGTGGCGCCGTCTAGTAGTGACGATATTTCAGGTGGATGCATTTTAATGTATGGTGCTGATATATCTACTTAAACTAAATAATCTCTGATTTTATTTACGGGTTTTCTGACGGTAACTCCCATGAAGCAGTTGTTGAGTTTAGGACCAGGTATCCAACTCGTCGTGTGCCGCACCATGCTACGTTTGTGGATGTACATAGACGATTTTCTGAACTAGGTCTTGGAAAAATTCGTTATGAAAGAGTGATCAATCTGGATTTACATACGGAGAACCGGATAATGAACATGATTACGGAAGATCCGACGTTGTCATCGTGAGCCGTTGCTCGGATTGTAGGAGTTAATTACAGGGTCGTATTAAAATTATGGAAAAGGTACGGTCATCACCCTTTTCACTATCGAAAAGTACAAGGGTTGTTAAACAACGATGGGCTTGCTAGAATCGCATATTGTCAAAGAATGAATCAGAAACTCGTAGAAGATCCCGGATTTCTCAACAAGATATTGTGGTCTGACGGATCTTTATTCACAAGAGAAGGAGTATTCAATTCTCACAACCTACACATGTGGCTTCCAGAAAATCCTCATGCAAAGTGAGAAAATGCCTTCCAACATATATAAAGTTAGTTTTTTGAAAATTTGATTAATTAATAACAATTCGTTATTTGCATTGGGTTGCTATTCTTTTGCTAGTATAACTAACTAATTTCAAATAAAAAATATCATAAAACAATGTAACAGTACTAAATATGGTTTCACTAGCATAATCGTTTTTACTTTGGTTACGAATTTGCGATATTGAAATTTATTTAGATAGAATATAAGAAAATAATAATTAATTATTTTTACCTTTGGCCGTGGCCGTGTGGTGACGGCAGTAAGAATACATTTATCACCACCCCAACTCCTCCTGCGGTTGTCGTAAAAGTCGACTAAGGGATTGAAGTGTCACTGACCATTACTTGATAGAAAAATGATGATGGGCAGCAGCGTCATCATAGTGGACACATTACTGCGATCGCCAATCCGCTTGCCAGGCGTGGCGATTATGGGCATTTACCTCCTAATGCGTCTATACGCATAGGTAATAGGAGAGGACTACGTCCAGCAGTGGACTATCATAGGCTGATGATGATGATTTTTACTTTTTATGTACCTAAATGATTGGCATTATGAACTCAATAAATTGAGACGTTTCGGTCGATTCACTTAAACACGAACATGCTTGACCTACCCATATGACTTTTGTTGTCATGTCATTGTGACAATGTGAGTCATGACACATACCGTCACGCCGCTCGCCGTACATCGTTTTATGTCGGAATGATTCGTAAAGTGTCGGTTTTCGCCAAAGGAGAAGAATATCTTTCTCTCATTCACTCAACTAAAGATTTGTTTACAAGGAAGTGCTAAATTTAATTGATTTACTTTATTCTAAAAAACAAAATTGTTAGGATACTTAATTAGACCTATGTTGATATAACATTAATTACTCGTAATATCTTCAGGAATACCCTGTTTGAATCTGTCGGGTTCCTCGGGCCCACCGTGTATAGCAACGAAACACAGGTTGATTTTTTTTCACTGTTCAAATTTGAGAGGGTTAATTCTGAGGTCATATTGATTAACTTTTACTATGGGACTGACATCCTGGACAATAATCATCAAATTAAAAATTTCAAAAACCGACTTTAACTGATTTCTCCAAGATCCTCGATTTGTTTCCATCATTGGTTTCCTATCATCAAATCTTACTGTCTGACTGCAAATGCTTGTAAATGAATTAAAATTACCAAAAGCGCCATACATGTAGGTAGGTACCTATATCATTTAAAGAGATCCCTCGATTTCTCCAAGATACCATAATCAGACCCCAACTTGGTGCCAACGGGACCACCTCGGGGTTAAACACGTTCGATTAAAAAAAAATTAAATCGGTTCACGATTCTCGGAGATATCGGATAACATACATACATAAAAAAACAGTCGAATTAAGAACCTCCTCCTTTTTGAAGTCGGTTAAAACTCACTCTATACTTCATCGCTACAAGTACTTACTCAACCAAGGATCTACAGCAATCGATGGCCGTTCGTCTAAAACGGTCTAAAGTTTGACCGGTGAACAAAAAATCAGTCTGTATAACTATGGGACTCACTTCTCCTTGGACCGCTTGGCGGCGATCCTGTGGATCCTCTTCATCTCCAGCGGAGCCCGCATGATCACTACAGCTGCTGCACCCTGTATAACTATGGGACTCACTTCTCCTTGGACCGCTTGGCGGCGATCCTGTGGATCCTCTTCATCTCCAGCAGCGCCCGCATGATCACTACAGCTGCTGCACCCTGTATAACTATGGGACTCACTTCTCCTTGGACCGCTTGGCGGCGATCCTGTGGATCCTCTTGAGCTCCAGCAGAGCCCGCATGATCACTACAGCTGCTGCACCCTGTATAACTATGGGGCTCACTTCTCCTTGGACCGCTTGGCGGCGATCCTGTGGATCCTCTTGAGCTCTAGCAGAGCCCGCATGATCACTACAGCTGCTGCACCCTGTATAACTATGGGACTCACTTCTCCTTGGACCGCTTGGCGGCGATCCTGTGGATCCTCTTCATCTCTAGCAGAGCCCGCATGATCACTACAGCTGCTGCACCCTGTATAACTATGGGACTCACTTCTCCTTGGACCGCTTGGCGGCGATCCTGTGGATCCTCTTCATCTCCAGCAGAGCCCGCATGATCACCACCAGCTGCACCCTGTATAACTATGGGACTCACTTCTCCTTGGACCGCTTGGCGGCGATCCTGTGGATCCTCTTGAGCTCCAGCAGCGCCCGCATGATCACCACCAGCTGCTGCTCGAAGTCGTTCGGCTTCACCTGACAAACCAAGCGAATGGAACATGTATGAAACCCCATTGCGCTGTATAAAGCTTGTTCACGAAATAAAGTAGCCATCTTAAAATCAGTATCTACTGTTACACAACAGTCTCATGTAGTTCTAACAGCCATGGGATTGTAAATTGATTCTTCTGTTTTATGTTTAACAATCCAATATTCAAAAGCATTCGCTGAACAGTCGTCAATATCAAAATAACTTCAGATAATGCTTAATGCAAAAGTTCAGGCCCAAAAAAGTGCGAATATCCGAGACGATTTCAACAATGTTAGACTTGAAAAAGTTAATAAAAATTGTAAACACAAGATTCATAGTTTATTATAGTAGGTATCGGTATTGTAATTTAGTTACGACCCATTAGGAAACCAAATGGCCCAAAATGGTAAAATAAGAAGAAACACTACTTAAATCCAGAAGTTTAATTAAAAGTCCATAATTATGGAGAAATTGATTTAAATATCAACCACAGCGTCCGAGAAGATAGGCAAAGAGCCCTTCTTTGTAATAACACCCATACAAAGGTATGGTCTCATACAAAAACAAATAATTATACAGCAATGGCTACTTTATTTCGTGAACAAGCCTTAATTACAAAGTTCTATGTTGCACTTTTAAGGTGCGATCGCACCAATGTGCTCAAAAAACGGCGTTAGCGATTGGCACCCTCGAGGGTTGAGTTAGTTGAGTGGTCAAACCCGATAAGTCGAGATATTTTTTCATTGAAATAACAACTTCACGTCAATGCTATATGTATTTTCGTATTTTAAAAACAGGTTTGCTCGACTTATCGGGTTTGACCACCCAACCCTCACCCTGGGTCGCGTTTTATAAAGTTACAATTTACAATTTCGCTGTTTGCCTCTCTTTCTAGCCAATAAGTGCGTGCGTTAGAGAGGCAAACAGCGAAATTGTAAATTGTAACTTTATAAAACGCGACCCTGGTCTCACCGCGAGCTACAAAACTATGAACTATAGGCTATAAACACGAACAAAAGATACGCACTCCCGTGTAAATAAAAAAGACACTGCGATACTCGCTCAGCTATCAGCTATCACCGCCGGGCGTATCTTTTGTTCGTGTTTATAGCCGATAGTAGGGTTTGCAATTCGAATATTCGAATATTCGAATATTCGAATTATTAGCCTTATTTACTATTCGAATTTGATATCACTCAGTATTCGAAGAAAACGAATATTTCGAATAGTGAAAGTTTGTGTGAAAATAATTTATTTTTGCGAAGAATTATAATAAAATTCCAAAATTAACATTAACATCTATGTAAAAATATATTTTACTGATTAAACAACGTTTAATTCAATTAAGTTAATTTAAATATTAATAACCTAGTGGCGATGTTGGGGCTAAGGACGTGCTGGCACGGCTTATGAGTGCACCCGCGGGGGTCGATTTGGCTAGACTTAAAGTCGGTGTCGTATGTCGAAGCGGGTACGTGGTTGCAGGCTTTGCCTGCCCCTCATCTGGGAACACTCCTGGACAACGACTCATTGCGTGGGGCAGTTGCTCTCCGCCTGGGCTTGGGCTGCGATGTTTGGTTACCTCATAAATGCATCTTCACGCGTTGAGTTGTAGTCGTTGTACGGGAAGGTTTCCACGTCACCACGCCTTAAATGACATCGTACGAAGGGCTTTGGTATCGGCCAACATTCCTTGTGCCCTGGAGCCTCCGGGCCTTTGTCGTTCCGACGGCAAAAGGCCCGACGGATTAACTTTGGTGCCGTGGCAGAAAGGCAAGTGCTTACTCTGGGGTGCCACGTCCGTCAGCACTTTAGCTGGTGCTGCTGCGGATTTTGCTACCGCTAAAAAACGGGACAAGTATGCGGCCTTGTGTAACAGTTATTATTTTGTTCCCATCGCAGTGGAGGCTACTGGGTGCTGGGGGTCTGAGGCTATTGCCTTTATAAGGGAAGTTGGACGTCGGATTATTCAGAGGACAGCTGACACCCGCGCGGGTTCGTACCTGGTGCAAAGGTTGTCCGTCGCCGTACAGCGTGGTAACGCGGCCAGTGCGATGGGTACTTTTGCACCAGGGACGACTCATCCTCAGCCTTTGATAATCCACTGCTGGGTGTAAGCCTCTCCTATTAAGCGTATAAACGCATTAGGAGGTAAATGCCCATAATCGCCACACTGGCAAGCGGATTGGCGATCGCAGTAATGTGTCCACTACGATGACACTGCTGCCCGCTAGGTGCTGTATGCTAGGTTACCTAGACTTTGATAAGTGTAATTTAATTCTATAATAATATTAATGATAAATAAATACATTCCGCCATATAAATGCATGTATAAGTAGCACAACTGACGATTCGAAAGTGCTTGTTGCTAAGCCTACTCAATAAATTATTTTTGAGTTTGACTTGACTGAGTAACAACCCTAGTACTTCAATGAATTTCAATCGCAGTTTACGATGTATGATTGATAATATATCATTCAAATAAAACCAAATCAACTCACTATTAAACGGGACAGTTTTTGTTCTCTTACCCCTTGAATAAGGTTTAACTCACTCCCCGAGACAATTAAGCAGCTTTTTAATGAATAAAATTGTCAAAAATTAAGTTATTCTTTTTTATTTTTACGCTATAACAATCTTATTCAACTTAATTTGAATAAAATTTTAGACTGAAAATCCTCTTGTTTTGGTAATGATTCATCATCACGAATATATACAAAAATTTTGTATTTTTTTTCATAACGAATTATTTTTGGCACGCAGTTTTTTATACATACTAATGATTGAGTGTATCAATGCGTGATCAAGCGATAAAAATATGAGATACAATTTTAAACTTCTTACACTGAATCTAGGCCAGCTAAAAAGCTACAGACCATACTTGCCTCTTAGGTACAGTTAAAGACAAAATAAAGTGTACACAAAAATGTTCAAAAACAGTGCACTCTAACTCTGTGTAATAAGAACGTCGTAACATATTTATGAGCGGATTCTTTCGATACTTATTTTTGCACTTGACTGTACCATCTCTCTGTCTGTTGTTGTATCGAGAGATTCGAGAGGTTATAACGCTTTCATTTTACGTCATATATTTTACAATTACATCCCTTTAAAATATTCATTAACTATTTTTCCATAATATTCGTTTTCTTCGAAAAATTCGAATATTCGAATACTGGAAATCGAAGTATTCGTATTATTCGAATAATAAAATTGGACGAATATTGCAAACCCTAGCCGATAGTTCATAGCTTAGTAGCTCGCGGTGAGGCCAGTGCAGCAATGCCTAGAACACTGTTATATTGGAGTTGAAGCAACGATATGTTGTCAATATTCGAAACGCAAACGCTGCTGGAATTCCAGAAGGCTCACCACTAACTTAGGATATCGTAAATTTCGAGGTTATGTCTTTTTTTTATGGAATAGGAGCACGCAGAGGATGGAGGCACGCAGAACAGCGGACCTACCGCGAAAAACGAAATTCATAAAATGCGAAGATTTGTCTCTCTCACTCTAATGACGTCTTCGTTTGAGTAATACAGTGCTCGAGTGGAAACTACGGCTTGGCGAAGGTGAATTACATCAATAGTAAACCCCTTGTTCTTGCAGATCTTGACGTAGAGTGTATATGGCTGCCTTCACGTGACACAGTTCCATGTGTCTCCGCGCCGCCGTCTCCTTCAGCCGGTGTAGCGCCAGGGGTGTTTCCATCCGATTCAGTTTAGGTTCAGAGATATACCTACGACTCGTATAGCCTTGTCCCTTTCCTCGACCTAAACTGAATCGCAGCACGTCATGGTAACCCCCAGCTCGTATTTTTCAGCTTGTATCGTTTTTGGTCTATGCACCTAAGAGTTAGGCCAAATGGGCATTTCTCCTTTCAACCGCCGTGACTTCGGTGGCAACACTATTACCCGTTTTCCGTGAGTATCTCATACATTTTTGGGATATCTTAGAAGTTGTCAACTACGTCTACCAATATAGCTAAAAGTTCTTGCATCCCTCACAGGATTCGTGTGATAAGGCTGCCACCGAAGTCACAGCGAAACGCTCGGAGAAACACCCATAACCGGGGTTTTTGACTCTTTGTACCGGTTTTGCGATTTTGTAGCGGGCAGCCCTAAGTACAGAAGCCGTACCATGAGCTGCCGCTACGTTTTTAACGCGCGTTTACTTTTTATCCGGCTCGGGCTCTTACGCAAGTATGAGCGGGATAGGTATAAAGTACACGCCCGTTAATAACGCCATGCTATCTCATAGGGCTACAGATATGTGTGAAAGTGAATTACATCAATGGAGAGGCCTACGTCCAGCAGTGGACTATCATAGGCTGATGATGTGTGTGATGTGTGGCAATATACAAATCACATGGCACGCAGAATAGATGGCCGATGAGGTAGAATAGTGCTCGAGTGGAAAATACGGCTTGGCGAAGGCAGCGTAGGAAGGTGAATTACATCAATAGTGAGCCCCTTGTTCTTGCAGATCTTGACGTAGAGGCTGTATATGGCTGCCTTCACGTGACACAGTTCTACGTGTCTCCGCGCCGCCGTCTCCTTCAGCCGGTGTAGCGCCAGCTCCCACTTTATAACGCGGTTGCGGACTTGGTCGTACTCCCACTGAAACGGGATTGTTAAAAAAATTCAAATTACATTGCCTAACGATGTGTAAGGCAACTCTATCAAAGAATAAAAAACGTTGAAAAAATTACAAGTCACACAGTGTAGAACAGTACATAAAAACCAAGCTGAAAAGTATACTAGTAAGCTTGGTTATATCATCTCTGGGGCCACGCGGCTCACCTTAGATATATTATGTTTTTGGTTGCGACATAGCATCGGTGGCCTGTAAAACAGGTTTAAAGTGAAGGCTGACGAAGGCTCACCCGTGACCACCGAGGCCCCAATGGTTCAGTATAGTCAGGCTCACCGGGGTCCCCCGTGGCCTAAACGGAAATACTATGTTTTTGGCGTGGCGTTCAACGTGTTAATGATATGATATCTGATGGCAAAGAAAATATCAGCCCGTTATGTGTGGTAAAGTACTCTCGCGAGCATTGAAAGAGATTTTTAATGTTGTATTCCTGAGCATATTTAAAGTCTTTAATGTTATTTAAAATTGCCTGGATTCGGCTTGATTTCAAAGATGATCAACCTTGTTTTCGAAATATTATTATATTCGTTCTAATATTATCTTACCACCCACACGTTTTGCCTAGCAATCAAAAATTAGAATCGACTTAACGAAACAACCTGTGTCCCTACCGAGAAAAACGAAATAAAATTCGAGGATTTGTCTCTCGCACTCTAATGACGCCGTCGTTTGAGTGACAGCGAAAAATCCTCAAAATTGACGAATTTCGATTTACACGGTAGGCCTGTCACTAAAATGAAAACTAAAAATAAAACATTTTAACAAATTTTTGCTATGATAGAGATAAAAGTAAGTACTACAAATGTTAAAAAGTAAAAAAAAAAGGATTTTTTTGGTGACATTTGACATTAGGTCACATTTTTTTTATCACCACTGTCATAGGTGTGGCAGTACCACAAAACGGGCTGCAGATATTCCGGATATCCGGACCCTGCCTATCAAACAGCGATCTCACCCGTAAGTTGGCAAGCTTGTTGTTCAGCCCCATGATGAACAGTTTCTTCTCCTCGGTGAGAGCTCCTATCTCCTTCCTGGCGTCTTCCAACATCTCCAGATCATGCTCCTGGCGGTCGGCTAGCGTGCTTTTTGCGGCCGCTACAATACATAGTAAAACGTATAGGTAGACGACCTATTAGTAGGCATCGGAGTTTATATTGCACGGTAAGACGTTAGACAGCTGTGGCTATGGAGTCGAGGGGACTACCTCATACTCATACTCTTATGCCGCGGCCACGACATTGGTCTAACGGCCCGGCCACGACATTGGTCTAAGGCGACAAGCGGCGAGCGAATCCATGAGTTGGAGCGGGATGCCGATATGGGTACGAGAGGGAGCACCATACGTTTTCCGCTAAGCCGATCGCCTTAGACCGAAGCGGAAAACCATACGTGCGAGAGGGAGTATCCAACTACCCATATCGGCATCCCGCTCCAACTCAAGGATTCGCTCGCCGCTGGTCGCCTTAGACCAATGTCGTGGCCGGGCCTTTACTCATCAATTTATTTTGTCCTAAAATGATTATTAAGTACTTAATCGTGCTATGTTAATTTGTGATAGAAAGTATTGAAACTATGTTAAAAGTAAAAACATATTTTATCGTTTCTTTATTTGATTGATTGAACGTTGGCGATTTTGTCACATTTAGTGACAAAATCGCCAACGTTGTGCTAATAGTCCATACTCCACACTCGCGTTCGCGTCTTCGCGCCACGATTCACTCACGACTGAGGAGACAAGGCTCTATTTCCTCCAAAAGTGACAGATTAAGCATAGTTGGAAATTAAGTATAAACAAAGTATTTGCTACATTACCCAGAGCTTCATATCGATTTAGAACGTCCAGCGGTTGCTTGAATTCTGGATAATTGTTCACTACCGCCATCAAGTAATCCTGAGAATGAATAAAAATGGAAATACTATATAAGATGTATATAACTAAGCACTTTCAAATGTAACTATGTATATGCCAATCCTATTAGGTAATACTAGGTACTCCTAACATTGAATCTTAACTTAGTAGCAAGTAGCAAGAAGGGAACACGGTTTGTCACGGTTTAGAATGGAATAACTTTACTCCATGTGCCGGTTGGTGACGGCTGTTAAGTAAGAATACATTTGTCACCACCCCAAATATTCTCGTCGGTGTCGTGAGAGTCGACTAAGGGATACTGTCAATGAATATTCCTTTATAGAAGATTGATGATGGGCAGCAGAACGTTCATAGTGCCAACCCACTTGCCCAGCGTGGCGAATATCGGCACTTGGGAATTTGCCTCCTAATGCGTCGATACGCAAAGTTAATAGGATAGACCGACGTCCAGCAAATGACTGAGAGGCCGACGTGAAATGTATTCCATACCCGTCTAGGGCTTACAATACCGGTATTTTTGGTATGTGTAATATCGGGAATACAAAAAAAACCGTATTGCCCTATACCCGTCCCGTTAAAAAGCGATAATATACTGTGTACCGTAAACAGGAGTAAATTGGAATGCCGGGGTAAATAGGAATGTAGAGTAAACTGGGTGCTTAGATAAGTTGCTTAATCGTCAATCGTAAACGAAAGGCAGCTAACTGTCTTTGTCGCACTAATATGACAGAGAGGGAAAACTACGATAGCGCTAGCGATTGGCAACTTGGCTTAGCATCCTGGATTTATTAGCTCGTGACTAACAGTCCAGTTACGAACAGCAGATTTTTTCATATGTGTTATTCTAAATTGATAGATAGATAGATGCAGACTTTATTGAAACGTGCCATGACAATATGTGAACTTAACTAATTACAAACTATTAACTAATTACTAACTAATTTATTGTCACGACATCGTAACAAAAAGGCGCCGACTCAGCATTTGCTACAGCATTGCTGCTGCGGCGCTGGTATTCTGCCGGAACCTAGCAGTGTGCGCGCAGCGCAGATACACTGTGTCCAATCAGTCGTAACACGAGTTATAATGATAATGTATAAGATTTAAACAAAGCAAAAAGAAATCTATTAATTTACAGGCAACCTATTTCACACCTAACAACTTGCTGTTTTAAAGTTTATTTAACTATATCTTAACTAGGAAGCCTTAGGTACCTGCCTGGACCAAATTGGACTGTTTGTCCTGGTCTAACAGTACAGTTTACTCTACATTCCTATTTCCGAGGTCCTATAGGGGGGGAGGGGGTCCAAGAAAAAATCACGAAAGACCACGAAAGGAGGGGGGGGGGGGGTTCAAGGAGACCTCACCTGCATTTTTCTGACCAAACTAAGAAATATTATGAATTATGCGGCGAGCGAACGTTAAAATCCTCCGAAAAAACCTCGCATGATTTATGCATGAGCCCGCTACCAGTAGGCACTTGGAACTCACCTCATAGATGGTGTAGTCCTTGACCTGTTTCTCCATCATGAGCTTGACCTCCTCCATTTCTTCCACGCGCTTGCGCATGGCCTCTGTCTCCCGCGTCTTCCTCTCCAGCGCCTCTTCGTCGGCGGCCATCTTGCGTTCGGCGCGGTCACGTTTCTCCTGGTTCTCTCGGATGAACTGGCGATTTTAGGATATGTTACAACTTGCAAGAGGTATCGCAGAAAGCAAACAGAGACTGTAACCTCAGGTGGTATGAGTTTTCTCTGCCAAAAATTTGGCAGGTCGTGCCGTTCGCGAATTGGCCTTCACAGTCACCAAACCCGTTGTCGAAACAGCAATTACAATCGTCTGCAATAGACGCAAAGGCCTGTGATGATGACAACTTGCCTTTAAAAAGTATCAAACGCATACCAACCTAATGTTACGATGTGAGTCATTCTTAAAAGTAGCTATACCTAAGTTAGAGACTGGATACAATAAAGTTTATCGAGTAGTTCCTACAGTTCTGTTATCTAAATATTGGTAAATTATGATATTGAAAAGACACAACGCACGTCTTATTCATGCTATTTAAGTACATCGGTAGACCTTTGCCGTTAAGTGGCATATATATAATTTATGTCCACCGATGTAAAGTTAACACTAATAAAAGTGGTGCTGTTAGGACTACGAACTGCGAAATTGAACGCTAGATATTTCTGAAATAGTACATTACGACACAAGTGCGAAAAACACGTTTTTGCACGTGTCTCGTAGGTACCTACGACGTTTTTTAGTACAGATGGCCCTCCGAAGTTTTGGACCCGACGTAAAATGACCCACTTCTCGCACTAGAACCTAAAACGTACACCATCTGTACTAAAAAAAATTTAAGCGGGTGTTCACCTGTCAGACCACCATACCTTATTAAAGCTGATAAAAGATTCCTTCAACAGCAACTCCTTGGCCCGCAGCTCCCCCCACTTGACATCCATGGCTGCCCGGTTCTTCGCCTCCTCTTCCCGCTTGCTGGCGAGTCTCTCCTCGGCCTCCATCAGGTCTCTCCTCGCTTGCTCCATCAGGACTTGAGGAGTTGGCCGGGCTACGTCCCATACTGGGTATTTTCTGAAGAAATATTTACGTGCGTATGTACCTATGTACAATTGTACAGGGATCGGAACCGGTTTTTTGAAAATCCTCGAAATAGCGCAATATTTTAAAATGTTTAACACTCTTAAGAGACACGGCGATACTCGTCCGGCGGTGATAGCTGATAGCTGGGCGAGTATAGCCGTGTCTCTTTTATTTACACGGGAGTGCGTATCTTTTGTTCGTGTTTATAGCCGATAGTTCATAGCTTAGTAGCTCGCGGTGAGACCAGTGCCTTAAGTACCTAGTACTCAACATTTTATGTAATTATCAACATCGTATTTTTAAATAAATCCATTAACAAATATGCCGTAAAACGAAAAAGAACGGAATTCGAACCGTTCTTTTGTATGTATAAAAAACCGGTATCCGATCCTTCTATCTTGCTGAGCATCATTGACTCTACTAGCCTAACATTTTTTATAAATTTGAAGACGTGATCCAAATGTACAAACTTTTTGAGATGTCCCCATTCACAAGTGCTTAACGGTGAAAGAAAACATCGTGAGGAAACCTGCATACATCTATGAAGTAATTCAAGGGTTTAACTCCCCAAAGACTTCGGACCACGCAAAACAGGCAGGCCTACTACCGCGAAAATCGAAATTCGTAAATTTCGAGGATTTTTCTCTGTCACTCGAACGAAGGTGTCATTAGAGTGAGCGAGACAAATCCTCGAAATTTACGAATTTCGTTTTTCGCGGTAGGGCCGCAGGTTTGACGTGGAAAAATTACCAGATTAGGTACAATACAAAATAGTTCAATTCGGGTTCCACAGTAGCACGGGTTGGCAGGTTTCATCGTAAACACAATATTGTTATCGGCGCCATCATAATTAAGATGAAATCAACCACGACACTTCAGCGGTGGCCCGTATCTAACAGTATCGGAGGCCCGTGACAAATTGATGGGATGCCAACACCAACTTCATATTTGTTAGGGACCGGCCGGTTGTGTTACTTACGTTAAACCTAAGATGACTACCTACTATTTTACAACGATGGCAAATAAGCGACGAGTATATGACCCGTAGAAATGATTATCAGACAAATCACGTGTAATTTTTTGTTACTCTCTGCTGAACAGCATTATACATAGTAAAAAATTCAAATAATCTACATTTATTTTTTAAAACACTTTTTAACCCATTCAGCGCTAATCACGCAGCGTATGCGTGATTTTGCAACGCCGCTTAGCCACTGATCACGCACCTGTTGCGTTATTTTGTTAAGTCGTTTATCTCCATCATTTTTAAACTTATGGACTTAATATTGTCCATTTGACATAGTTAAAACATAAGGCTAAAATACTTTATACATATGTTTAGTATATTATTCCTGTATTCTACTTTTTTTTAACGCTAAACAAAAAATAGAGAATTCAGGGGATCGTAAATATTTTTTCATTATCTAACAACTGTAATGAAATGTAAATAAATATTCAAATGCAATATTAGCATATCCAGACAAAATATTACTATTTACGGTACTTTAGAGAATCACGCCAACGTGTTGTGATTCAGTGGGCGAAGTGTGTTGCATTTTGAGCTCTACTAGAATAACGAAACTCAACAAAATATACATATTTAATATGGACCTTAGCCCGCGCATGTACGGTTTATTTTGGCGTGATTCAAAATGGTGTTTATATTCTTTGTAAGATTATAAAGACTTTACAGGGGTAATGGATGGCGATATGCAGCATTTGTTTCTAACCAGCGAAATTATATGTATGTTATACCGAAATATTTAAGTTCGTAAATTATATAAAAAGTATGCGTAATAAGCAATGATCGTTATCAACGTCCACTTTTGGTAGCAAAGAGTATGGTTGGCAGAAAAAACAAACACAATTGGTTGTTTACTTTTGATCTTAACCATAAAATAAATATTTAACTTCTAAAGATTACACCTCTAGATATAAATCCTTACGGTACAAAACCTTTTCCGCCCTAATTTATTTTTAAAACAGTTTACGTCAAATGACATAAAATGTCATCAAAATATAACTGTAGTTGAAAATCTAATTACATTACGCGACGTGTTTATCTAAATAAATCAATGCATATCGTATCTAGAGTGGATATTCAAGTATTTTAGTGGAGTCCTCATAAAGTGCACGTATGATCACAGTATTTACATTGACAGCATGGATTTGACACAATACCCGTATTTTATTACGACGGATAAAACCACGCGATGTACTGTTTGTAATATCAATATTAAAAGGAAAAAGCATAATATAAATAAACACTTAAAGTCAAAATCCCATGTAAATAAAATAAGTGGTTCATTCTGTCTTTCTAAGCTACAAAAAAACTTAAAAGACAACCCTGATTTTGAAATCAAAAACAGTAAGTTATTTTGTAAATTGTGTGATTCGACATTTCATCCCTCTTTATCTAAATTGGACCGGCATATGAAAACTGATTCTCACCAAAAACACAAAATGAAAGATGGACAAAAACAGTTTAACAGTGATTTGACTGAATTCATGATTCATTGTAACATACCGTGGTCAAAACTTGACAACCCGAAATTTCGAAATTTTATGGAAAATATTTTAAACAATAAATATGGAAAGAGCGTCAATTTACCCAGTGAATCTAATATAAGGTTGAAATATCTTCCTCAAATTTACGAGCAAAAAAAAGACCAAATCAGACAGGAACTACAAAATAAGACGATTTGCCTTAGCGTTGATGAAACAACCGATTCATGTGGGAAAAAAGTGGCAAACGTTTTGATCCAGTCATTGGATGGAACCAGCACAAAAATGTATTTGTTTGCATCAAAGGTTCTAGAAGAAACCAATTATTTAACTACAACCAGGCTAGTAAATGAAACGCTTAAAGATCTTTGGGGCCATCAATATAATGAGAACTTAGACAAATTACTGTTTTTTGTAACTGATGCTGGATCATACATGCTCAAGGCGGGTAAATGTCTTACACAGGAATATCCAAATTTAACACATGTAACATGCTTCGCACACGGACTGAATCGCGTCGCAGAAAAAGTTAGAAGTCTTTACCCTAAAATCAACAAATTAATAGACTGCGTAAAAAAAGTTTTCCGTAAAGCTCCATCTAGAACGAAAAAATTCCGAATGATGTATCCAAACATTCCTCTTCCTCCACGACCAGTGATAACCAGATGGGGAACATGGTTAAATGCTGCTTCATATTACAACAAATATTTTAATGAAATCAGGACTGTGATCAATGCGTTAGATTCACGTGAAGCAAGAACAATTGTCGACGCCAAGAAAATTTTCCGTGATCGCAATTTAAAATCAGATTTATTGTTCGTTGACACAAACTTCGACATTATCGCCAAGTCAATTCAATTGCTGGAGGATCCAAATCTAGAACTGAAAAGTTCATTAAGAATTATCTCGGACTTGATAAAAAAAATGGCAAAGTTGAGATTACATCCCAAGGGCAAGGAAGTTTATTTTAAACTGAAATATGTCCTAAAGAAAAACCCGGGTTACAGTACTGTAAGCGTTGTGCAGCAGCTGATTGAAGGTAAAGAGGTGGATATGCCGGAAGGTGTGAATAAAAATAGTGTGCAATATTTTAAAGACTTAAATTTCCTTCCTGTGACTTCTGTCAACGTAGAAAGGTCATTTAGCTATTTAAAATGGATTTTTTCCAATCGACGTGAACGACTGACAGCCAAATCTGTTGAACAAATTTTAGTCATTTATTCACTATAATTTGGATTTTTTCTTATAAATATGTATATAAATCTCATAATTTGTAAAATATATAATGTTTAATATACTTCGTTAATTGTTTTTTTTGTCGACCATACTTTGCTACCAAAAGTGGACGTTGATAACGATCATTAGTAATAAGGTATACAAATGTTTGATGGTTTTTGAGTTTTAGTGAACAGACAGATCTAGTGCATTTATTTAGATGTTGGTAAGTACATGTACACGTACAGATACTATAAAAATGCTTCAAATAAAGTTTTATTTACTTATGTCATTATCTACTAATATACACACAGTTAGGTAGGTAGGTACAGTGAAAAGGACCGGGTTAGAAAAAATGCAATAAATAAATAAACCGATGAAATAAAACTATGAAAACGGATAAACTCGCGTATATTAACTAATTTTAACTTCATCTAAGTAATCTTCTAATTTTAACGTCGGAATGAAATTAAAATTAGTTAATGTACGCGTGTGTATCAGTTTTCATAGTTTTATTTCATGTGTAATCCTCGCGGTAACCGAAGAAAATAGTAAAAATACCGATGTATTAGCATTTGTTTGATGATGCAAATATAGATGTATGCTTCAGTCGATAAACACACCCAAATATCCTTATCTGTATGAAAACAAAATAGATACAATGGATGGCGGTGACTTTGTTGACGGCGTAAATTTAAAGATAGAAATTTGCGGCGACTTCAATGGCGAATAAGTGGAATTTACACAAAAGATCCTTATCAGTATAACCTTCCGATGTAGGCAGTTAAAGTTGACAACTGGTACCTGAATGAACCAAGACAATGGAAACAATGGATGGCGGCTACTTCTAATGACGATGCCCCTTTCAACAGATAAATGAAATTCACACTCAAAAGTTTTTATCGGCATAACCTAACGATTTTGGTAGACTAAGTTGACATTATTTATTTATTTATTATTTATATAGATTAGTCTTGGCTCGTCCTTTGACTATAGCGCATCTTTGTTTCGTGATCTTGTGTGTCGTGTGTATTGTGATTCTCTTTCGACCTGCCTGTCGATTTTCTGACCCCGAACCTGCATTCACCTACTGACCTGGCTATGAACGCTGATAACCCGAATACGCTTTCCACGATTGACTTAGCTGTGAACTCTTTATCTCCAACTGCACTTGAAATGAACGACCCAATTTTGAACATGGACACCGATTTGACTGCTCTAGGATTGGAGCTCACTGATGAAGAAAATTTATCAGGATATAATAGTGAGTATTATAATTATGGCCTTAAAACATTAAAAATAGCATTACAATCTTTCACCAAAGTAACTGTTTCCGTAGCCTAATAGTTAATTAGCTGATAACGCCTCAAAGGCAATGAAGTCCTCCATTTGGAATTGTTCAATTCAGAAAAAACGCAAATGAATAATATAAATAATTCAATATCGTAAAATGTGTTGCTTCGGGGTTCCTTCTTTTCGCAGTCGAATTATCATAAAAACTGCGTAAATATGGAGTAATCCAACTAAGTTAACTAAATAACAATTAAATACATAATAATATATTAATTGCAAGCGCAGTGCAGTTTTTTGTGACAAAAACTGTCAAAAAATATTTTGTTTATTTGATGGTGCGATAATAATGATCAACTTTACTTTTAGGTTAAGTGAAAGTTATGTTTTACATTTCATGTAAAATGTGTAAAAGTGAATATATTATGAATAAATGCAATGTTAGCAAATTAATAGTTTTTTATTTCATTTCCAAGTACTGTTTTGTTAGCGCTGTCGGAGCTTTTAAGGGCTTAAACTACAATCAATTTCATCGATAAATTACCATGAATTTTCTTTTTTGTGCCGACGATAATTAAATGGCGGCAATTTTAAAATTTCAAACAGACTAATGCGAGTGCACGTGGTATTTTTAATTATTCGTTGGTTATCGGTCCTATCTTTGCAAAAAAAATCTCGTTAGAGAGCTCATCAGATAAGCAAACTAATAAAGCTAATCATTTGACTCTACTATGTCAACAACAATGCCAAACAATTTTTTTTTATTAAAAATAGTAACAAATTCACCTTCATTTTTTAATTAATTTAATTTTGGATGAAAACTAGCTCATTAAGATAGGTTTTTGGTGTTATTTTTTAGCTATCATCATGTACTAACAAATAACAACACCAAAATCTATCTTCACGACCTAGTATTCATGCAAAATTAAATTAATTGAAAAATGAAGGTGAATTTGTTAATATAATTTAGTTAAAAAAAAATTTTTTTACCTTGTTGTTGACTCTACTAAAAAAAATGTTTTTGACCTTCTTGTTGAAATGGTAGAGTCAAATGATTAGCTTTATTAGTTTGCTTATCTAATGACTTCTCTAACAAAATTTTTTTTGCAAGGATACGACCGATAACAAACGTATTATTCCAGAAATACCACGTGTACCCGTAATCATCTGTTTGAAATTTTAAAATTGCCGCCATTTAATTAACGTTGGTGTTAAAAAATTGTATGGTAATTTATCGATGAAATTGATTGTAGTTTAAGCCCTTAAAAGCTCCGACATCGCTAACCAAACACCCTGTATAAAGTTAACTACATCAGAACTATCAGAAGTGAAATTTTGTTGACCATTTATACTCTGAGACGTAGGTACTTATGTTGATTATAATTAGGAACTTTTTTGTGAGTACCAACCCCAATATCACAAAAATAAATCATCTGTTAAGTATAAATTGTGCAAATATGATTCTATGAAATTTATAAAACAGCAGACATTGTTTCGTGATGACAACTTACGAATGTAAATAGCAAATAAAATTTCACCCGTCAGTTATTTATTTCAACAAATAAATATTCAGATATTTATTTCAACAAATAAATATCTTACAATAGTAGTAAATAATTTCACTGGTTAAAGTAATTTCCGGCATAACGCCATCCAATATGTACAACATCACGGGCGCGCGATACTGTGCGCCGCCGAGCCACTGAGTAACGCCACTTGTGCGTGACTCTGCAATGGCAAGTTTGAATGTATGGTAGCGCGCCGTACTTGGATCGAGAGTTCGAGCGTCGCCCTGAATATATAACTTATACACGGTGTTACGCGAGCATTGCGAAAGATTTTAACTATGCATTCTAGACATCAAAATAAACAAAAAATATTATGAGACCTAATGTCAATTCCACTAAAAAAAAAAAATTTTCTTTCTTTTTTTTTAGGCCGATTTGAATACTTTTTAACATTTCCAGTACTTTTTGTCATTAGAACAATTTGTTTAAATTATTTATTTCAACTGTTTTTTTTAGGTAGAGGTTATTTCGTCAAGTCTATTCGTATTTTTTGATTGTCAGGCAAAAGGTGTGGTAATATTAGAACACATTGTGGTAGCATTGTAATCCAAAAGAAGTTAAATGACGAGTTACGTCGAAAAACTTATTTCGAAAAAAGGTTGATTATCTCTGAAACCAAGCCGAATCCAGGAAATTTTGTATAGCATTAAAGACTCTAAATATGGTCAGGAATCCAGCATTAAAATCTTTCGGAATGCTGACGTAACACCGTGTATAACTAGATGTC
>JALPQI010019523.1:0-21121 GCA_025490895.1 Thaumatotibia leucotreta | reverse complement strand
GGTTTTTTTTTTAAAAAAATTAAAATCTTTTATTAACTATAACCGTATACTTTAATTACTTTGACATAAAATGTAACACTAATATTTAATATTCTATACTTATCTTTCTAATTAATAACTATAAACAGTATTACCTATACAGTAACAATAAACAAGGTCTTAAAATAAATTTACGAAAATGCAATACTAGGTACTAAATTATAAATAAAAAATTACCGCAGGTCACTGTCAATCGGCCGCGTGCCCAGAAGGCTAGCAGCATTGCCACGTTGAATGGCAATGCTGATCCTCTGTGCTAGATATTAACCAGCCTTGTGGTCACGCGTCAGATCGTAAAGCCTTATGCCTTACCTCTTTGAAGACCCTGGCGCCATCCTCCCAGGGTCCTACCGTATACTTATTTTCACTGTAATAATGCCTAATTGATTTTGCGAAACTAAACAAACTCCTTAATATAGCAATTTGAATTTTTTGTATAGTCTAGGTAGGGTCAACGCCAAATATATTGTTACGGTTAAGGTACAAAAAATATATTTATACGACCTAAATGTCTAGGCAAAAAGGTCGTGTTAATATTTGTGTCACCTAAACCGTAAGAATATATTGTTTGACGTCGACTGTAGCCACTGTTGTGACACATAATTATTTGTATTTTTTTTTGATAAATATCGACTCTTCAACAAATAAATACTAAACATTAAAAATGGTGTAGCCGACTAACCGAATAGTCAAACAAGGAAAATTAATAAACTGACTTGTCGTTTAAAAACGTTTATAGTGATAGATTAATGGGTTGGTGCTTATTTCGTTAACTATAATATAAGTAATTTTGCCATATCACAGAGTGAGAAAACTACTGACGTATAAAGTTCAAGCTAAATCATTGCTACAAGGAAAGAAACAATAAATCTACACTTTTTCAGGGTACAGCTCCACTGACGTGGAGCGGAGCGGAGCTGTGGCAGCTCGGCCAATGAGACCGCATCACAGTGTTTCGAATTTTGAATTTGAAGAATGTAATAGGTCAAATTTGCACAGCTCCGCTCTGCTCCGCAGTGGAGCCGCACCCTTAGACCTGTCAAAGCTTAAGTTCGGATGCTTAGCCAAGTTGCCAATCGCTAGCGCTGATTAGCGTATCGTAGTTTTCCCTCTCTGTCACTCTTTCATATTAGTGCGACAAAGACAGTAAGCTGCCTTTCGTTTGCGATTGACGATTAAGCATTAGCGATTGGTAACTTGGCTAACTATCTTGGACTGCTTCTAGACACACAATACTTTAACATTTTGCATGCTCAGATAACAATGGTTCGAGGAGTGCTCTTGATGATCGCCGCCGTGCTGATGCTGACTGCTGTTGTGACTGTGCAGGTACGTACAGTACAGTTACAAAAAATAGCAGGGCAGAAGAGCAGGTCAAGATATACATTCACGTATTTGTTTAATACATAACCTACTTCACGGAGAAACTTCCTAGCCAGAGCAAGATGTACAAATGTAGACAATTCACAGGCAATAATTTGCAAACCTTTAGGCCAAGCCAAAATGCCATTCTACAATCGTATATGATATTGATAAGCTATAAATCATATGACCATATACGATGCAGAATAGAATCTTGAGTAGGCCTGCAAGGCAGAAGCTAGTCAAAATATACATTTGCGTATTTGTTAATAACCCTTGAGTCGAAAGTGAGAATCAAAGGCATGGACCGGAACCGTTACTTTATAAAAACTCGAAATAGCCCAATAAAAAAAAAAATCTTTATATGTAGTACTCTATATTTTATGTAATTTACAATACCATATTTTTAAATTTCTCCATTAACTTAGAAGTTATATACTGAAGAACGAAAAAGAACGAAAAAAGAACCGTTCTTTTTGTATGGAAAAAATACCAGTTCCGGTCCCTGATCAAAGTTTACTGTCCGCTTCACAGGGAAACTTAAGCTGTATCCTTGTCAGTATAAGACTTAGAAATTTAGAAAAGGCACAGGCGACAATTGGCAAAGCACGCCTTTACTTAGTTACAGCTTCAATAACTTGACATAAACAAACAATTAATTTATTTTCAGGGGGAGGGTCACAAGGACAGGTATGTTTAATACATATTTTTAGCAAATTATTAACGCAAAAATAAGGTACTTAGTTAAGAGCTTAATTAGTCATTCATGGTACTATTATAGTCCAGCAACCTTTGGCAGTAGTAGAAAAAATGCAGAATTGTGACGTTAAATTTTATTTTCATTAAAGCCGTTAAATTCAATCTTTTAGTTCAGACCGTTAATTTTGTTGGTAATACGCCCGATAATCCAATAAATAAATAGAGGACACTTGACGCAGTAAGACGCTCCGATAAATGCATCTATTCATAAAAAATTGCATATTCAAATGGATATCCCTTTTTTGTGGCCTCAAATAAGGACCACAAATCAGGTTTTATTGCACAAGTATTCCGCTATCTACTGCTTATACTGCGCTATAGTCTTTTCTAGTATGAACTAACAATGCATACACTGTAAGCAATTCCATTATTATTGTAATATAATGGCGATATCGAACGAACGCAGTATATTGATTACTTTGCCTCTGGTGTAATTTAATTTTAGTGTAGAGCTGCCCTACGGAGTGACTTTTTGGCATTGTCTTGTATGGGGAACTGCTCAACATTAGGTTATAAGTAGTGACTACTTTTTTGAGTACGCATTTACACAATCGTCATACTAAGTTAGTATCTAGCCTCTCTTATTTACTATGCGTATGACGCATTAGGAAGTAAATGCACATAATAACTACGCTGGGCAAGCGGATTGGCGATCGATAATAGCGCTGCTGCATCATCAATCTTTTATCAAAGAATGGTCACGGTCAGTGGCACTTCAGTCCCTTAGGCGACTCTTACGAAACCCGCAGGAGGAGTTCGGCTGGTGAGAAATGTATTCCTACTGCCGTCACCACACGGCCCACGCTGTTACACCTCTGACGTAATTAACCTGATTTGTGTCAAATTTAATTGCATTTTCCTAGGCCCATGTGATAAAATGACAAATTACCTAATCTCTGGTTCAGATTTTTGGTTATATCCAGCTTTATTCCCACAATATTTATCACAGGCTGAATGTTGTTCTTCGCATACTTGACGCATTGGAAGGAAGAACGAACCATTTGGAAAACCTGGATGGGGGTGAAGTTCCGATGCGACTTTATAACAAACGCACCAGACTACGTGACGGTTGGGGAGACATCGGTCCGATTTGGGGAAAATGATTGAATTTGACTTTCGTCTAACTCTATTTTGAATTGAGATATAGAGCACGAAGTATCTTTACAATAAATCTTCTTTTCTGGAATAGTTATCTCATACCGTATTTATTGTTTCCTTTCCTTTTTTATACAATAGACGCTACACGACTCAAATAGCTAGACTAAATAACCAGTACTAGTGTTAGGTTAGATTATTATAAAAGTAGGTGTCGTAGCCAAATTGACAGAACGGTTTTTTTTATCGTCTATTACTCCGTATATCACATTCAATGTATTCCATAACTACACAACGAAGATACGAGTGTATGCTACGTAACTGAAATTCGGATAGAATAATACAGTAAAGAACAAATAAAATAGTATTTTTCAATACGTTACTCGACTCGCTTCAAACTGATTACTCTCTGCAACCTAAATTAGGGATATATCCATGACAATGCATGATAATCAAGACTGCAGCTCGATAAAGAGAATACATTAATCTGACTGGAACCTGTACGGAAACGGTGATTTCAACCATGATTGTAGCTCTTCGCTGTGCGTGTCTGAAAGAACACGTTAAAAATAAACATTTTCTGTTCTGGGTTAAAAATAAATAGATTTTTTAATCAAGGAGTTGTATCACAGATAACATATCTATCACAAATGCTTTAAGGTGCATGCAGACTAAAAGAGCATTCGCTGTTCTATCCCCCACTCTACGAAATCAACGAATCACGTTTCGTAGGGGGTTAGAACAACGAATGCTCTTTTGGTCTGCATGGACCTTTACAAAGGGCAGGCGTGCAATCGAAACAACAACTCGACTCACAATAAGCCAGACCAAAGCTGGGCCCAAACACGTATACAACAAGCTTGGACTTGGTTACTTAAACGGAGACAAGACTAGAATTGATTCTTGAATTGAAGCAAAGGTACTGTTACCTGTAATAAATCTCCTTTGCTGTATTATCTCTAACTTTATTGTTACCTTTAAGATTTAATTTAAAGTGTGATTATGATATATGTTTTAATAATATCGAGAAGATCATTATTTGTAAGAAACCGTTATATATAAAAAACGGAAACATTAAGGCCCTGTATCACCATCTAGCAGGGTGACATCGGGGTCGTGATCGAAACTGGGAAAAACGTGTTAATAAGATCTTTCTGGAAACCATTATTCAAATCCCCTTATTAGGGTTCCGTAGCCAAAATGGCAAAAACGGAACCCTTATAGATTCGTCATGTCCGTCTGTCCGTCTGTCCGTCTGTCCGTCTGTCACAGCCGATTTACTCGGAAACTATAAATGCTACAGTAACGAAATTTGGTAAGGATATGTGTTGTATAAACCGCTACAGGATTATGATACTAAATTGTAAAAAAAACCATTGGGGTGGGGGCCCTCCATACATGTAACTGAGGGATAGAATTTTTTTTTTAGTTTTACATAAGCGTGTGGGGTATTAATAGAAAGTTCTTTGAAAATGATATGAAGGTTTATACATCACATTTTTATTTAAGCAAATCGTTTTCGAGATATCAGCTCTCAAAGTCTGAAAAATGTGTCCCCCCCCTCTATTTTTTAAACTACGATATATAAAATTCTGAAAAAAATATATGTTATGCACATTAATAAATTCTATCAACGATTTTTGGTTTGATTAAATTATCTCTTATAGTTTTTGAGGTAGGTTGATTTAACTGTATTTTTTTAATAATAAATTGAAAATGGTACGGAACCCTTTGCGCGCGAGTCCGACTCGCACTTGGCCGGTTTTTTATTATATCATAACATTTTTGACTTTCGAAATTATCCGACTGCACCTTAACCCCTCGTGTGTCGTGAATGTTTTTTTCTAATAGTTTCCTCGTCACTGATCACTTGATCAGTGTTTAGACATACGAAGGGTTAAACCTTATTAAACACCTTATTTATATACATTAACTAAATCTAACAAACCTAACCTACCTTTTATCTAAAATTTGTTCTTGTGGCCTTGAACTGAGGATTCTGGTGGTATTTCCTCGCTGTATCGCAAAGCTGATGCCCTCGATGAAAACGGCAGCTCTTCGGTGTCTAATTATGGCAACCAGACGTGTAATTTCTGAAAACAATGTATGCAGTCCTATACTGTACTTTTCAACGGTACTACTAGCAATGTAAAGGTTTCTAGTTGTTAGAAACTATAATACCTACGTAGGTACTCGTCATGATAGGTGAATATTTTTATCTCATTTAGCGAATAGTTCAATCCCTACTCTACTTACGTGGACTGAATGAATTAGGATTTTAGAGTTAGTAATGGCAATATTTAATTAGCATAATCACCAAAACTTTTATATCACAGGCTGGTATATGATCGGTTATTCGATGCATTGGCTAGAAGACTGGAATATTTGGAAAAACGGAACCCTCACAGAAGCTCAATGAGACAATGGGATGCCCTCAAAATACTGTTCAGATGAAGACCGTTTAAATAAAATCACTCTCTTTTCTTTCGGTCTGAAATTGAGGTAAAACATGTAGGTGCTGTTGGATCCAGACATAAATTTTCTTTCCTGGAATTATTGTTGCGTTTCATTTTAGTTTTAGTTCTTCTTCTGCTTAAGAGCCGGGCTCTAGTCGTTGGAGTAAACGCTATTCCGCACGTTGCGCGTTGTTCCGCTACGCTAATGTTTTGAGTTCTTGGAACGACACCACATTAATCTTCTCCTTGACCTGGTCCAGAAAATGGTCGCATTGGTCTTCCCCGGTCCCTCTTCCCTTCCACTTTTCCTTCAGTTACAATTTTAGTATAATTGTCATGTCGTAAAGTCGTAATAGGTGCCCCAACTTATTTCCTCTTCTGTTCTCAATCGTATTCATTGGAAATCTCTATCATATTCCTCAATTCATTCTTCTCTCAGTCCAACTTATACCCTCCATCCTCCTCCAGTACCACATTTCAAACGCACACAATCTCGCCGTGTCTCGTTAATTTCTACGTCTCGCTTCCATACAACGTTATGCTCCAGATATGGGTCTTTATAAGCGTTTTCTGGTTTTAATTATTCTTGTTTGTAAACTGTAAACTGGCTACAAATAAATAAAGACCGACTACATTAACGCTTCCTTGACAATGAACTAACACATGACACTCCAGTTTTTTAGATAGTTTTAAGTTAATTTGTTTCGAAGGGTTAATGTAGTCCGATATTTTAATACTCTCAATTAGTGCTAGACACCCTTGCCTGTTATTCATTTTTCATCAGTCTCATAATTATCAGTCCAAAGAGCAGAGAGTTTAAATTCGCCTGGCATTCAACAAATAATAATAAATAATAGGACATGTACCGATGTCTTAAATTAGGTCGGTAATCGGTAATGTTCATAGACAAGAAGGTAAAAATTGGAACTTTACTATTTCAACACGCCCATGTGCTTATACATGTGTCAGAGCCAAAGACTGAACCTACAGAATGGAAATTCTTTTTGGGGTCAGTGAGGGCAGCTACTAGATCCAGAATAGCTACGCGAAAATGATCTTAGAAGATCTTCCCTCGATCTTGAATGAATGAAGATTGGGGTTAACAGATTTTGGAAAAGACATACAGGTGTTAGAAAATTGTCACTATTGACAAACTTTTTTTGTTTCCTATTCGGTACTAATAGTTTCCATAATTGATCTAAATTAGAGTAAGTTGTAAGGCAGTCAAGGATTAGGGTGCGGCTCCACTGACGCGGAGCTGTTCAAAATTGACCAATTACATTCTTCTAATTCAAAATTTGAAACACTGTGATGCGGTTTCATTCGCAGAGCGTCAGTAGAGCCGCACCTTTAAGCTTACTTATGATGGAAATCGTTTGAATATGGTAACATAGTTAATAAAGTACATTTTTATTTCGTCGCTAAACATACTCATCCTCGGACTTACAGCAATTAATTCATGGAAAACTCACCTTACTTTCACTTCGAATACGGGGTTTTTTCCGTCAAAGTGAAAGTTACAAATACGGGGATGACAAACTAAAACGCCGATTTATGTCTGTCACAGTGTACTCCTTGATGGGGTAGTTAACGCTTTAGAAAGGAGACATATGGTAAGCGTGGACTTACAAGGCGGCGCAAGGCGTTTGCTCCGTCGTAGACCAGCCACATGGTTCCATCCCCGAATCCATCTCCGAAGAAGGAACGAAGACTCAAACTAACTCTTCCTTTCATTGATCCATAAATAATATTTACCTAAACACACGTTTGTGCCGTCGGGTAATATATCGGAGCTACCAGCAGACCTAGCCAAGATGATTTTTCATCATCATCATTATCAGCCTATGATAGTCTACTGCTGGACGTAGGCCTCTCCTATTAACTATGCGTATAGACGCATTAGGAGGTAAATGCCCATAATCGCCACGCTGGGCAAGCGGATTGACGATCGCAGGAATGGGTCCACTATGATGACGCTGCTGCACATCATCATTATTATATCGAATAATGGTCAGTGACAATTAAATCCCTTAGTCGACTTTTATGACACCCGCAGGAGGAGTTGGGGTGCTGACAAATGTATTCTTACTGCCGTCACCACACGGCCACTAATACTGCAATCGTATACGATAAGCGATAAGTCACGTGACTGTGATAATGTATGGAAATGGTCAAGTGATCTTTCACACTCGTACGACTCCATCATTATCATACTTTTATTACTTATCGATTTTCGTATATAATTGCAGAATTGCATCTTGGCTAATAGTAGGGATTGAGGCTGTTAAGAAATATCTGCATGTTTAGCCAAGTTGCCAATCGCTAACGCTTAGTAGCGTATCGTGGTCTTCCCTCTCTGGCACTCTTTCATATTAGTGTGACAAAGACAGTTAGCTGCCTTTCGTTTACGATTGACGATTAAGCGTTAGCGATTGGCAACTTGTCTAAGCACCCTGATGATCATCAGGCTTTTTATTTTCAGTGTTAGAATGTGTGTTCAAATGTTTTCGAGCACCGTCAGTAGCTCCGACGTATTTGATGGTGATTTTTCTGCATACCTGACCAATAAATAAATATAAATAAATAAAATAAATATATTAGGACATCTTACACAAATCGACCTAGTCCCACGGTAAGCTCAATTAAGGCTTGTGATGTGGGTACCAGGCGACGATATATATAATAGATAGATACATATAGATACTTAAATACATACACAGCCATGACCAAGGAACAAATATTTGTGATAAATAAATACACAAATAATGCCCTCGCCGGGATTCGAACCCGGAACCTCCAGCTTCGTAGGCAGGGTCACTACCAACTAGGCTATGGAGGCTGACAAACTATTATTACTGAAAGATCTTGCAGATTATTTATCCTATTTCCTTAATGTTTGTAAAGAAATACTAGGTATCTAATTTTATCTTGTTCTTTTACTATGGTAAGCTAGACAGGGTCAGAGCAGGTTGGGTTTTTATTAAAATGTTTACTAAAAAGATGTTACATTATGTATACCTACCTACCATACCTATGTAGCAGGTAATTGGGCTTCTTAGGATCCTGTCAATTTTGACAAGATAATTATTAGATTAACAGCCAGGATGCTTAGCCAAGTTGCCAATCGCTAATGCTTAGTAGCGTATAGTAGTTTTCCCTCTCTGTCACTCATTCATATAAGTGCGACAAAGACAGTTAGCTACCTTTGCCTTTCGTTTACAATTGACAATTAAGCGTTAGCAATTGCTCAGCGACCAGGGTGCTTAGCCAAGTTGTCGTTCGCTAACGCTTAGTAGCGTATCGTAGTTTTCCCTCTCTGTCACTCATTCATATAAGTGCGACAAAGACAGTTAGCTGCCTTTCGTTTACGATTGACGGTTAACAATTTGAGCGCGGGGAACTCCCGAAGGGAGTTCTCTGTGGGAGGTCCATTTTCGCTACAAAGCGGAAAAATCACGGGATCGGCTACGAGCGTCGCGCGTAGCACTCGTCAGCAATGAAAGCGTTAGCGATTGGCAACTTGTCTAAGCACCCTGGTAAAACAAACTTATTATCGTATATAAAACCATGAAATTTCTAAGAATTTAGGTATTCTTTGTAGCAAAGAAATATCATATACAAAGAAATAAATGGTTTACCTAAACCATAGTACCTACTGATGGTTAAAGGTCGTATAATGTTCCGGGCATTTCTCCGAGCGTTTCAACCGCCGTGACTTCGGTGGCAACATTATTACCCGATTTCCCTGGGTATCTCATACATTTTTTAGATATGTTGGTAGTTGTCAACTACGTCTACCTATATATCCAAAAGTTTTTACATCTCTCACGGGATTCGTGTGATAAGGCTGCCACCGAAGTCACGGAGCGGCGGTTGAAACGCTCGAAATGCCCTTCCACAGGGCAAGCATACCTAATGGTACCTAATTGTGTTTCAAAAGCCAATCGAAAAAACGTGTTTTCGTAGCAAAGGTATTAAGGTAGTATGAAACTATGAACAATCGGCTATAAATACGAACAAAAGATACGCACTCCGGTGTAAAAAAAGAGACACGGCGATACTCGCCCAGCTATCAGCTATCACCGCCGGGCGAGTATTGCCGTGTCTTTTTTTTACACAGGAGTGCGTATACAATCTGTTCGTGTTTATAGCCGATAGTTCATAGCTAGTAGCTCGCGGTGAGACCACTGCCTCATAGATAAATTTTTACGTTAATTCATAATATCATCATCATCATCATCATCAGCCAATTGACGTCCACTGCTAGACATAGGCCTCCCCCAGAGAGTTCCACAAAGATCGGTCGTGAGCTGTCCGCACCCATTGGACACCCGCAACCTTTACCAGGTCGTCGCTCCATCTTGTGGGGGGCCTTCTCACGCTGCGCCGTCCAGTGCGTGGTCGCCACTCGAGAACACGCCGACCCCACCGGTCATCGGTCCTCCGGGCAATATGGATGCTTAGCCAAGTTGCCAATCGCTAGCGCTTGCTAGCGCATCGTCGTTTTCCCTCTCTATCACTCCTTCATATTAGTGCGACAAAGAGGGAAAACTACGATGCGCTAGCAGGCGCTAGCGATTGGCAACTTGGCTAAGCACCCTGGGGTATTCCACCGCTCGCTCTATGTGCGGGGCTTCGGGAACGCTGCTGCACACTTCCGAGAAACCCGCGAGCCCGCGTTGCCCTTGAGCGCCCGTCTTGTCGGCTGCTTCAGCAGCCTACTTCGCTGATAGCACCTCGGAACACTTGGGGGCTATCCGACTCGGGACCTCTCTGGGCGGATGACGGGACTCTCGGCCCATCGCCCGCAGGTCCCCCTTATGGCAGCTGCATTCGGCCTGCAAAGGCTCTGCGCCGCCACCCTGTTCTTCTTCGGCGCCGAGGGGGCCTATCTGCGTTGTCCTCTCGCGCACGCTCTGCCACTTCCTTCTGCGCCATGACTTCCGCGCAGAAGGTGGCCACCTTCTCCCAGGCCTGTCCTAAGACTCCTAAGTCAACCGGAGCACTAAAGTTGCTGAAGCTGAAAGTATGGCAGTCAGCTTCAGTTTATACAAAAACCTATCACCATGGTTTGACTCGAGGGATCCAGGGGTATTATTCGGAAAAAAATGGAATAAATCCAAGCTTTTTTTCTTGAATTTGCTATACCTAAACATACATTTATTCGAAAAATATACATATATGAGAATGAAATAAAATAAGTAAAAAAAGTTTTAAGTTAAACGGTTTTTATTGCACCAAAAACTAGAAAATAAAAAATTATTGTATCTAACCGTAGATGCTACTTTCTGTAGATTACTCACGTGAAACTATTATCACTGTAGTCTTCCCAAGTCGGATGCTGAAAGCTACGTTTAGCCTCTATGTCAGTGGATTAAGCGTTACCTAATCGGAAACTTTTACCAAACTAAAATAAAAACGTGGTATACTCATACTTTCTGTCTCATCAACTGGGTGACTGCACGTCCAACGGCTCGTCCTACGCGATTCACTCACGCTGTTACTCTATCAGCTGGAGGGCCGCAGGCCCGACGGCTCTCCCTACGCGATCCACTCACGCTGTCACTCTATCAGCTGGAGGGCCGCAGGCGCGACGGCTCGCCCTACGCGATTTACTCACGCTGTCACTCTATCTGTTGGAGGGCCGCAGGCCCGACAGCTCTCCCTTCGCGATCCACTCCCGCTATTATTCTATCAGCTGGAGGGCCGTAGGCCCGACTGATCACCCTACGCGAATCATTCTCGCTGTCACTCTATCAGCTGGAGGGCCGCGGGCCTGACGGCCCACCTTACGCGAACCACTCCCGCTGTCACTCTAGCTGTTGAAGGGCCGCAGGCCCGACTGCTCTCCCTTCGCGATCCACTCCCGCTATTACTCTATCAGCTGGAGGGCCGTAGGCCCGACGGATCACCCTACGCGATTTACTCACGCTGTCACTCTATCTGTTGGAGGGCCGCAGGCCCGACAGCTCTCCCTTCGCGATCCACTCCCGCTATTACTCTATCAGCTGGAGGGCCGTAGGCCCGACGGATCACCCTACGCGAATCATTCTCGCTGTCACTCTATCAGCTGGAGGGCCGCAGGCCTGACGGCCCACCCTACGCGAACCACTCACGCTGTGAGTCTATCAGCTGGAGGGCCGCAGGCCCGACGGCCCGCCCTACGCGAACCACTCAGGCTGTCAGTCTATCAGCCGGAGGGCTGTAGGGCCGTCGGCTCGCCCTACGCGATTCACTCACGCTGTCACTCTATCAGCTGGAGGGCCACAGGCCCGACGGCTCTCCCTACGCGATCCACTCACGCTGTCACTCTATCAGCTGGAGAGCCGCAGGCCCGACGGCTCTCCCTACGCGAATCACTCACGCTGTCACTCTATCAGTCGTGACCCTATGAGTCTATCAGCCGGCGGGCTGCAGTAATGACATACGGTACTAAACCGAGGTCGCTTACAATGGGCCTCATAAGAAAGCTCCAAGTCACCCAAAGGGCAATGGAGAGGCCTATGCTAAGAGTTGCTCTGCGAGATCGGATTAGAAATGGGACCAGCAGAACCAAAGTAACCGATATAGCTCTTTACATCGCTAAACTGATGTGGGCGGGGTTGTCGCGCGTGGAACCGACGGCCGTTGGGGCGGTAAGGTTCTCGAGTGGCGGTCACGTACCGGAAGGCGCAGCGTGGGTAGGCCCCCCACAAGGTGGACTCATGTCCAGGTGAAGGTCGCTGGGATGCGGGTGGCACTTGTGGTAATCTTTGTGGTGGTGGTTCTTGTGGTAATCTTTGTGGGTAGCCTATATTCACCAGTGATCGCCTTTTGGCTGATATGATGATGATGATGATAATTAAATCCGTATGTTTCTGCCTAATGTCTAAAGCAGTACTTCAAAATCTACATATCGCTAAACCTAGCGGTTGTGGCAGGCAGTAACACTGGAGTATCAGATTTGAGGAGTTGGACATTAGTATTAAATTCGCATGTTTTTACTTCATATCAAAAGAATTTCTTTAAAATCAAGATATCGACAAAAGATAATCCTTGCGGTTATTGTAGTACTGCAGCATCAAGAATGAGGAGTTGGAAGTCAAGATTAGGCTGTTAGTATTTGATTATGCCAAACATGCTATACTTTCATTTTCACGTGTGTAACACTCTCGGTTAAGGTAAGCAGTACGTCTGCAGCATCAGGCTTTGAGGATAAAAGGATACAAATATTATAATATTGCATTGTCATGGGGACTTGATAAGAGTTCCAAATTTTATTTATTTCGGTGCAGTAGAAGTGGTCGAAAAATCGATCACAAGATTTGAAGCATCGACGACAGTTGATACGCGGTGAAGTTAATAAAAACCGTTTAAAAATAACTGACTCCTAAGGTACTACAGTCAAAGACAAAATAAGGTGTACACAAAAATGTTCTAAAATATGTCCCAGTGCACTCTAATTGTGTGTAATAACGTAATAAGAACGTCGTAATATATTTATATGAGCGGATTCTTTCGATACTTATTTTTGCACTTCACTACATACTGTTTTGATATCATCATAATAAAATAAATGCAGCTAGCACTATGTATATTGACTAGTACCTGCAATTAAATATTTTTTGCGGATCCACACATTAAATAGTAACACTATTATTTATACGGGTAAATTATAGATATTATATAATCGTTTTCAATGTTTTATTTTCCACATTAAAGCGTAATGTAATTGTCCAATTTCTGGCGTGTTTCTATTTCGATGATAGATATTTCATGCAATTTAATTTAAAAATAATAGTTGTGCGAATGGGCTTACAGTAGAAAATGCCCAGGATCGCGCAAAGTGGAGGAAATGTAGCAGGAAAGCGGACTCTGGCAAAGGTCGCTAAAGCTTGGTACAAGAAGAAGTTCTATACAAGGAATATATCCATTACACAGGTATTTTAATAATAGTCTAAAGTTAAGCTCTTTCGTTTCACGGCCCTATCAATCCCGGTCTTTTGATAGGCTTGCGAGGATATGGATCCATCACGTAGAAGTCAACGTCCCTTTTGAGAAATTTGCTATTTTGTACAACCTGCTGCGACCCATTCCCTAGCACTACTATAGATATCCGTCATCCGGTCTCAGCAGGCGTATAGAGGCTATTAAAGATTGAATGGGTAAGACTAATGGGCTTTGGTGATGAGACTGGTGAGACTTATAATGGGTGAGAGATGGAGCTATATAAAATTAGTCCAGACACATGCCATAACAATCATTACACTGTTATCGAGGCAGCCGGTGACTTAACACCGACTAGATGAGTCCCTGTGAATGCCGTCAGAAGAGACAGCCAGGAATAAAACCGGTGTAAGCGGCTCACGAGTGTGGAAAGGTGTACATCGCTTTTACATAGTAGCTAGTCAGCCTCCGTAGCCTAGTTGGTAGTGACCCTGCCTACGAAGCTGGAGGTTCCGGGTTCGAATCCCGGCGAGGGCATTATTTGTGTAAGTATTTATTCATCACAAATATTTGTTCCTTGGTCATGGTTGTCTATGTATTTAAGTATCTATATGTATCTATCTATCATATATATCGTCGCCTGGTACCCACATCACAAGCCTTAATGGAGCTTACCGTGGGACTAGGTTGATTTGTGTAAGATGTCCCAAGATATGTATGTATTTGTATGTATGTAGCTATGACAGCCAGTACCAACTGACGTCTTACACAAATTTTCACTTCCACCCCTCGAACATACGTATAGCTAAAGCGACTCCTTTCTGGACAGCCAAGGCAAGCCAGAGCTGAGAGTCATTCGGGTCACGTTGGGGTTCAACTTCGACCGATGAAGACACGCCAGAAACGGGGACCCTAACCGATTCTCGGGAGCCCTTGGGTCGTTACTCACCTAGTCTTAGTACTACCTATCAAAATACGAGTGGAGCCTTTTAAGTTTTACTTAATATTTAATATTATGCGAGAAAGGCACTTTAATTAGGCACAGTAAGATAGTTATGGATTTACCCAGTAAATTGTACAGTAAGTAGGTAAGTAATAACGTTAAACAGAAATGATCACATTATTAATTTGCCATGGATTAAGATAGCCCGATGTTCAATCACGAAAATTACCTACATAAAGTACTGATAGTGTGCACATAATTAAAACTAGTAAGTACAAGTACTAGGTATTTCTAATCAGTTCCAATTCATCTTTAGGCACTGGCCCCTATATCACCATAGTGACAGGTGCGACAATTGTAAAATAGCACTGTTACTGAAGTCACATGCCTCCGAGGGCTACCACTTACTATTGTATGGTCCATATGCTTGTATTGTGTTTATGAAAAACGTAACTACATCGTTGATAAGCTACTTTTTATTTTCCGAACTTACGAAGGTCACAATTCAGTGTCTCTAATCAAAAAGGGCATAAGTTAAATTTACTAACTTTTCTGAAGAAGCAAAAAAACTAAGCAGTTGCGGAATTTTTGTGAAAGATATATCGCAACAATTTGAATTTTGGATATGTTGTTTAGCATGTCGGAGCCTTTTCCTCGATGTAAGAAACCTACACATCTAATAATATCTTGTACATATTTTTGCCGGTTTTGTTCAAGTATGACCATAGAAAATCAAATGACAAATTTAATCTATGGACAAGAGTCATTTTAGATCCACTAAATGTACAAGATAAAAGGGGTCAATATAACAAAAGCCATTTACAAAAAAGGCATAAGTCACTCATGTCCTTAGAAAAAAGTGATTTTTGAGCATAAGTCACCTTAAAATTACAATTCAAAATTTTTAAGGGTACAAGACGTTATATGTCACAAGCATAGGCATATACATATTTATTTATGCCCTGTCAAACGATCGTATAGGCGTAACAATACTTAAATCACATTTTAAGAAATCTCTTAATTACTTGTCATTTCGACAAGGTTCTAGAGTGGCCCATTCAACTCACGCTTAACGAATTCATTATCAAGTGACATAAACAGAACAGCGTTATGTTACACAGCATGATAAAATTGTTACTATTCGTCATGCTGTTATGTTTGATTCGGAGCTGGTATATAAAGACCAGCTTTCAAGTTTGCATGTCAATACAAAATAAATGTTTACGTGACTTATCTTCTTATCAGGTAAGTATTTTTCAGACGTTATGAATCCACAATGGAGGTTTTTTTTATAAATGTTATTATTTTGAACCATTTTCATTATTTTGGATTTATGGGTAAATTTTGGGCTATTTCTACGCAGACATTTCGAGTTTTTTCGATTACAATGGGAAAAAAGGCAATTGGATTTTTTTCCTATTTTGTTGCCACTTCCCATCCACACTGTATGTAACGAAGGAGGAAATTTGGAAATTTTTGGACATTTTTTTCGTTCTGAGGTCGAAAGAACAGGTTAAGATTTTTTTCGCCTATAGAAAAGCCGCAAACCAAGAATTAAAGTTCCCATACAAATAGCATGAAAAAATTTTTTTAGCATAGCATGTACAAATTTGTGTGTCATTTTTGGTTGGAAGCCAAACACCTTACCGTCCGTGAATGTGTTAAGTTATTTAATATGTTTTCCATTCATTGATACGATACGAGGATTCGTCGAATCCCTTCATTTGAGCTAACTATATTGAGCCTATGTAGGTATCTAAGCATTACGCAATCGTATACGATAAGCGATAAGACACGTGACCATAATGATGTATAGAAATTGTCACGCGATTTTTCCTACGCATCTGTCATTCTCATACATTTATTACTTATCGCTTATCGTATTCGATTGCAGAATCGCATCTTGGATAGGCCTACTGTAAGTTCTTACGTAACTTGTAGGGACGGAGCTATACTAAGAGCGCTCGTACACCTGTAAGTTCTTACGTAAGTTATAGGAACGGAGCTATACTCAGGAATGAGAGGTGAATATCACTATATCATTCCTTAGTATAGCTCCTTCTCTATAACAAACGTAAGAACTTACAGGTGTACGGCTGGCCTAAGGAAGGAAATGATATTCACCACTTATTCCTTAGCCTACCTCTGTCCCTACAACTTACCATAATGATGTATAGAAATTGTCACGCGACTTTTCGTACGCATCTGTCATTCTCATTTATTACTTATCCCTTATCGTATTCAATTGCAGATTGGCTTCTTGGATAGGCCTATTGTAAGTTCTTACGTTAGTTGTAGGGACGGAGCTATACTAAGAGCGCTCGTACACCTGTAAGTTCTTACGTAAGTTATAGGAACGAAGCTATACTCAAGAATGAGAGGTGAACATCACTATATCATTCCTTAGTATAGCTCCGTCTCTATAACTTACGTAAGAACTTACAGGTCTACAGCTGGCCTAAGGAATGAAATAGTTATATACTTACACTATCATTCCTTAGCATACCTCCGTCCCTACAACTTACGTAAAAAAAGACAGGTGTAATCCCAGCGTAAGGCACTGGTCTCACCGCGAGCTACTAAGCTATGGACTATCGGCTATAAACACGAACAAAAGATATGCACTCCCGTGTAAATAAAAGAGACACGGCGATACTCGCTCAGCTATCAGCTATCACCGCCTAAGTATATAAGTTATATATAAGTTGAGTTTTCTCGAGTCCTATTAGCAGGCCTTCGCAGGCCTACCCAAGATGCCATTCAGCAATCGTATACGATAAACGATAAATCATAAATGTTTGAGAATGGCAGTTTCGTGCGCAAAGTCCCGTGCAGGGACCGGAACCGTTATTTTCTCCATACAAAAATAACGGTTTTTTTTTCGTTCCTTTTGTTCTTCGGTATAGAAATTGTAATTTAATGGAGTTTTTTCAAAATATAATATTGTAAATTACATTATAATACTGAGAAGTACATAAAGAGTATTAAACATTTTAAAATATTGGGCTATTTTGAGGTTTTTGTAAAATACCGGTTCCGGTCCTTGGATGCTTAGCCAAGTTGCCAATTGCTAGCGCTTCCTAGCGCATCGTAGTTTTCCCTCTTTGTCGCACTAATATGAAGGAGTGACAGAGAAGGAAAACTGCGATGCGCTAGCAAGCGCTAGCGATTGGCAACTTGGCTAAGCATCCTGGTCACGTGACTTACCGCTTATAGTATAAAATTGCATAATAACATCTTAGCTAGGCCTGCGGATGCCTCTACCTGCCCGATTTAAAAAACTGTAACTTCTGGATATTTTTTTCTTGCTCAGATAATAAAAATGGTTCGAGGAGTGGTATTGATGATCGCTGCCGTGCTGACGCTCGCTGCTATCACGAGTGTACAGGTACGTACCTAAACCAGAGTCTTATTCTTCTTCTTCTTCTTCTCAGCATATTTTACTCCACTGCAGGATGTATGCCTCTTGCAATTTTTTCCCCCTCTTACGGTTTGCGGCGTCTCTCTTCCAGGTCGGCCCTGCCTTCATTTTTTTATCGTCCGACCATCTGGCAGCTGGCCTGCCTACACTTCGGCTTCCCATTCTAGGCCTCCACAAGAGGGCTCTAGTCGCCCACCGCCCATCATCATTTCGGCACACATGTCCCGCCTATCTCCATTTCAGGCTGGCTACTCGTTCAATGAAACCAGAGTCTTACCCCTTATTCATAAACGTCTTATCCTCTTATTCATAAACGTCTGCTAACTTAACAAGCCGCTAAGTATTGTTTGTCCCTTTTGCTCTCATGGACACATTGTTAAGATCGAAAGGGACCAACAATTATTAGCGGCTTGTTAAGTTAGCAGACGTTTATGAATATTATTATTAAAGCCTATATAGTGTCCCACTGCTGGGCAAAGGCCTCCCCCCTAAGTCTCCAATCGTCCCGGTTTTGAACAATCTGTGGCCAGCCGTTGAGATGCGCGTCCAGGTCGTCCCTCCACCTCCTCCTGGGTCGGCCAGCTGCTCGCCTGTCTTATGGCACCCATTCCGTGGCTATTTTAGCCCACCTATCTGGGTGCATGCGGCAGATATGGCCGGCCCAGTCCCATTTAAGTTTGGCGTCTTGACTCCAACATCAGCAATACGGGTTTTGGAGCGCAGCGTGGTGTTTCTGATTCGGTCTATCCGTTTGACGTTTCCTAGCATGCTGCGCTCAGCGTATGAATAAGGGGGTTATAACTTAGCAAGCCGCTAAGTATTGGTTGTCCCTTACCTTTTTTTTATGTAACGAAGGTAGACAACTGAGTTCTCAGCCCACCTGATGCAATTCGGCCCATGGACATAGTGACCAAAAATCGCCTATGCGCTGCCTACCCTGAGAACATGGATTGCCTCTATGGCAGTTATTATATTACACCGGCTATCTTACACCCAAACCGGAACACAGTACTAACTATTTAGCGGCAGGTTAACGGGTAAGATGGTGGTAGCTATCCGGGCGGACCCTGCACGAGGTCCTACCACCTCTTTTAGACATATTGGTAAGACTGAAAGGGACAGACAATACTTAGTGGCTTGTTAAGTTAGGGGACGTTTATGAATAAGGGGGCTAATCTCTCTTGAAAACAAAGTTTAACGTCATACTTTTTTTGCATTAGTCCATAAATAAAAATTGTACGCCTTAGAGGCACAGCATAGTAATATTACATTTATGTGTATGAGACCTGGACGTATTTACGTATATACCTACATATGTGGCACAAATAAATTGCCTTTGATTTTGATTTTGAAAGCTGAATTGCACAATTTATTAAAAATAATATTTTCTTCGGTTACCGCGAGGATTACACATTAGGGTGGGTCACTGATGTATGAAGAAAAAAAAGTATTTGTTTTTTACTAGCAACAGTTGTCAATAGTTCCGTAATTAGGTCGACAAAGAGTGTGCAAAATTATTTGGCCATCGGAATTAATTATCTGCCTCCGGATCTAATTGAAAGATTTCATAGAAACTTCAGTACATTTTGTACTGACCACAGTTGATATCTATGTTTTTACTTTTTATTGCAACTTGAGCTATGTTTGAGTATTGTTTTTACCTGGAAATAGCTTTTCTATAGTTATGGAGCCAAAAGAGACGAAAAAAAAATCGAAAATAATAACTTTTTTTTTTGAAGTTCGATACATTTTAAGAAAATTACTAATCAAATCCGGACTCAGAAAAACTTAAATTAAAAATATAATAAAAATAAGAGTGATAATCAAATATCAAATGGCACCGTTTTGTAACTATTATCTTCAGAAAATCGAAATTTTTGAAAAATGACCCACCCTATTACACATGAAATAAAACTATGAAAACGGATAAACTCACACAGGACACTTTACAGGGTTCGTGGTCTTCGGATGACTGTGTTCGAAACGTCGGAATGAAGTTAAAATTAGTTAGTTAATATATGCGAGTTTATCCGTTTTCATAGTTTTATTTTATTAAAAATACTGAACATTTATTTACAGGGGCAGTATTACGATGGGTATGTACATATATTTCTTTTAAAAATATCATAACTTGCCGACAATATCTGACCCTGTATAATTACATCCACTGACAGCTATTACAGTATTACATGTAATACGAACTTTTCCGTTTAAGGTAAAGCGATCGCCAAATCTGTTCTTTGCCTCTTCCCACTTTATGTAGGGTCGGCTCTCCTAATTCTGCGACGCCAGGACGCTATGTCCTGAATTGTCGGGTCGGGCAGTCGGTAAATCGATTGTCAAATAAAAACATTAAAAAAAACACAAAATGTTAATCATATTTGTATGTGTTATGTTGTAATACAAAAACGCCGATCAAGCTTCAATTCCTAAAACAATCGCACTTGTTGTTAGGAACTTGACTGCAATTAAGGTTATTATTGTCATGCTAATTGGGTGTCCCTACAGGGTGAAAGCGCTCGGAATATTTCCACTACGAACTGCGAATCTACAGTTTAATGTTAAATCCTTATTCAGCACGTTAGTCTACACAGGTGCTAGATAAGGACTTAGATAAATGGAGCTGTAGCCAGCAAGAATACGCTGTTTTACACAAGTGAAGGGTCCACGGAAGAAACATGTCTAGTGCTTAAAAAAAACAGCAAATTTACACCTTATTTTGTTAAAAGTAAGATGGTTTTTTCTTCTGTAATTTGAATTGACTAGACATGTTCTTTCCGTGGACCCTTCATTAGTAGTGTTCATGATCCTTTACAGTATGTTGCAGCAATCTGAAAAATACAAATGTATGCCTAGCCAAGTTGCCAGTCTGCAATCATACCCCTTTATTCATAAACGTTTGTTAACTTAACAAGCCGCTAATAATTGTTTGTCCCTTTTGGTCTTAACAATGTGTCCATTAGAGCAAAAGGAACAAGCAATTATTAGCGGCTTGTCAAGTTAACAAACGTTTAAAAATAAGGGGGTAATACGATAAGCATATGCAATAAAGCAAACGAAATTTCACGTGACCATGATGTATGAAAATGGTTACATGACGTTTCGTTCGAATCTGTCATA
>JALPQI010019522.1:0-17135 GCA_025490895.1 Thaumatotibia leucotreta | reverse complement strand
ATTTCGAACCTTATTAAGGTAAAAGTAACTGAAAATCTTATTCAATATTTGTTGTCGGATACATATGTGTAGTTTTGTGATTAAACCATTTGTATTTACATTCGTAATGTAATTATAAATAGTGGGATTCAAACATTTGTATCGCATAGTGTGGTACTTAAGAGACCGATCGTGATATCGATAAATGTATTGATAGTCAACTCAAAAATGAATCGATGTTTTTAATGTCCAACAGGTTTCCACTAGACACTGAACAAAGGCTATTATGGGTCAAAAATATCAAAAAGGCAGACGACTGGTACCCTAAAGAGTATTCAAAAATATGCTCCGCACAATTTTAAGCTGTTGTTTCAGGCAAGGGTACGCGCATAAGTGATTACATTCTGACGTACTACCCACCATATTTGGTAATCATCCAATGTCATGTCCATGTCAACCAGCAAGTAAATTAAGTTTAGTTTAATAATGACGCTCATGTAATACTTGTGTAGACTGATTAATTTAATTATAAAGAAGCCATCATACCAAAATTGTTAGGTATGCTTTAAGGAATGATAAGTCCATAAAACATGTTATAATGAGAGTTTTCTGAAATCACCAGGGCGGGAGCAGGTCCAGAAACTTGTCTAAATTCTATGTTTATAGTTTCTGGTTTAAATATTTTGTATGAGTTAAAAAAATACATAAAAAAATTTAAACTTTATTAAAAAAAAAAAAACATTTACTTAGTCTTTCTTTGGGGCCAGATAATTGTGTTTCTTAGCGGGACCTTACGGCTAAGTGGCGCCAACTAGTGGCATACGTTTTAGGAAACCCTCATTATGACATTTTAATTAAAGAAAATATTTCGTTAACTTTGTGATTTTATTTTTATCCTAAAATGTAGATTTTGAAATCACGATCGAAGAAGATCGTGATTTTGAGTAGGAAATAAGGTTTATTCCTACTGTATTCGCTACCTAATTTGGTAAAAATATTGTTATTGACGATAAAAGTATACGATTGAAGACTGGACATCACTAATAGTAATGACATTTTATCTAGTCAGGTTGGTAGCATTGTTCAAGAAAATGGAGTCGTTGATGGAGTTCACGACCAAGTAGAGCTACTTTATTTGTCTCTTTTTCCTTATGGAATTCGTCTTGAGATGGGGTGAAGGATGACAATAGTTTGTTCATGTATGTCTTAATACACGGAATCTTCCCTATATTTTATCTGTGCTTAAAGGTGTCTTCACGACTACGTAAATGACAAATGGGAGTAGGAAACAAAGGGGAGACAGTACGGGAGTAGAAAAAAAATATTTAAAGTCTTCGCACATTAAATATAACAACTGCGCTTCTTATTGGCTATATTGAATCATAGGTAAGTGTATAAAAGTTGATATTAGTTTCCGCATTTTAAGTCTGGATGTAGTAGGAAAATAAAGGCCAAGCTACCCCGCATGCGTGTGTGGTGCGTATGACGCAATGAAAACTGGTCAGGTAGTTGATGAAAAATCATATAAAAAATGATGCAAACATCAGATTGTATTGGAATTTCCCTAAAGGAGGATGGGCAAAAATGTATGGACATGGATGGAGGTAACAATAAACGTAAGTTTTTAAGTGCTATTAAGTTTCTTCACACACATTTTGGAAGTTCCTGCCATAGTAAAAGTTACGGAGCTTAACATAAGCTATCCAGAGGCATACCGTTTGTCGTTATTGGTTAATAGGCCAATTTGCTCATCCTCCTTTATAAATAAACCCAAAAAAACTTTAAAAATTGTCGTTAGTAGTAGTAGTAGTAAAACACTTTATTGCACAAAAACACAGAAAACAAAATAAACAGTATGATATTACACAGATTTGTACAAAGGCGAACTTATCCCATTAAGGGATCTCTTCCAGTTAACCTTTGAGCAATTGAAGGAGAACTGGAGATGGTAGACATCCGTAAAGGACACGGCATTAAAAAGAAACCCAGTGTTTTCCAATCCGCTAAACTACCCTAAAACCTACTGGATATAAACTATGTTCAAAAAATGTGTCAGGTGGTCAAGACAGCACTGACCTGGCTCCAGGAGTTGGGGTCCGCACAGGAGGCTCGACCAGGGCAGTCGATTCTTCCAGGATAGCTTTCCACGAGGTTCACTAGATACACGGGCACCACACGCGCGATTTAAGTGCTTGTCTTATTTCGTCTGTCAGGAGTCAAGTATACATCACCGCGAGCGGGGTGGCGGGAGGGGTAACAAATCTGCATATATGGACACAGGTGTACTCGTATAGATAAAAGGTAGAATTTTGAACATACCCCCGCCCTAAACATAACCATGTTTACGAAAGAAAAGAAAAGATTACATAATTATAAGTTGTTGCATTCTGGAATAAATTAATCGACAGGTTTATCAATGGGCAAATGAATAACCCTATTAGTGGGTCTTGTAGAAACGCCGTGGGCAGTTCGAACTTGAACCACACGCACAACTCCATCCTTCCCAGGACAGACGGATACAATACGACCGCGTCGCCATTCTAGCGGAGGAACATTTTCTTCTCTGAGGAGGACTAAGTCCCCAACAGCGGGAGGCTTTGTATGAGATGCCCATTTAGGCCTTGTTTGCAAGGTACATAGATATTCTGTCTGCCATCGTGACCAGAAATGTTGAAACATCTGTCGCACAAGCTGAAATCGGGTAAGTTTATTTGTTTTAACATCCTGTAACGGGTATTCAGGAACGGCGGTAAGAGGTTCTCCAATTATGAAATGTCCCGGTGTGAGAACCTGAAGATCTGACGGGTCCGACGATAGGGGGCATAACGGTCGAGAATTTAGGACTCCTTCAATTTTCGTGAAAATCGTCGTCAGCTCTTCATACGTGAGAGGGGTATCTCCGACTACTCGCTTTAAATGAGCCTTTGCCGATTTAACGGCTGCTTCAAATAGACCTCCCCAGTGAGGGGTAGTCGGGGGATCAAAAATCCAGGTAATATTTTGTTTTGCCATTTCCGATTCCGACCCTATGGTATATAAGATTTAGGAAATTATGGACTTCGATAAGGTGATTGTCTGCGCCTACATAGTTTCGTCCACAGTCTGATCGTATAAGGGAGGGTGAACCGCGACGCGAGGCGAAACGTGCGAGTGCCGCGAGAAAGGCGTCTGTAGTTAGGTCTGAGACTACCTCGAGGTGGACCGCTTTAGTCGCAAGACACACGAAGACACAAAGATAGGTTTTTACTAACTTCCTGTTACGTACAGCTTGAGTCTTAGTATAGAATGGACCAGCAAAATCGGTACCTACGCCCTTAAATGCACGGGCCCCTATTACACGGTCTTTTGGGAGGTCGCCCATGAAAGGTTGTTTAGTTATTGCATTCAAACGATAACAAGGTAAACATTTAAATATTATATTTTTTATTAGTCGTCTAACTGACAGGATCCAAAATTCATGGGCCAGTATACTATATAAGGCACCAGGTGGGGCATGTGAGTTTTCTTTATGGTAGTGCAGGATCAAAATTTTTACGAAGTTACCGGTTTTTGGGAGAAGTATAGGATGACGCGCATCATACGGTAAATCAGAATGTCGTATGCGGCCGCCTACTCTGATTAGGTTATTAGTGTCAAGAAAAGGGTTTAATTTTTGAATAGGGGAACGAACTGTTTGTTTACGTTTGAGAAGATCAATTTCCGCAGGAAAGTAGGTAGTTTGTACAAGTTTGATGAGAAAAATAAGGGCATTTTTTCTTTCACTAACAGTTAAGAATGGGGTCGTTTCACGATGTTTGGGTGAGCGAGTGTTTTCATAGAATCTAAGAATGAAACCGGTTACGCCAATTAATTTCTGGAAGGAACTGAAACGTTCTAGGAGAAAGTCAGGACTTGGAATACAACTTACACTGGTAACTAAGAGACATCGTAGTCCAGGAAGTTGTGCTATTGAACATAATTTTTCAGACGGCCAACTTGATGGTGGCTGTAGTAGCCACTGCGGGCACCACCAGAGGGGGTGATTTATGAGTGCACTCGGGGATAAACCCCGGGAGGCGCAGTCTGCAGGGTTTAGATTGCCTGGAACATGTCGCCATATAGACGGGATTTCGGCATTTTTAATCTGTGATACACGATTAGCTTCAAAAGTTTGAAGTTCATGCGGTGAAGTTTTAAGCCAGGCCAGAGTAATTTGGCTATCCGTCCAAGCATAGATTGCGTCCAACACTATTGACTTCTGCAGACAGGAGGCAACGTGTTGTACTAATTTGGAAAGGAGCGTAGCTCCCTGCAATTCCAATTTTGGAATTGTGAGACGGGTCCGAACTGGGGAAACCTTCGTTTTGGACATTAATAAGTGAACGGAGCAATTATTCTGCTGATCTAGAACGCGAAGATAGATTACTGCAGCGAATCCGGCCTCTGAGGCGTCACTAAAACCGTGTAAAGTATACGACTGAGGTTCCGGGGGGAAGATAGATCTAGGTATTGAAATCTGGTGTATGGTATTCATCAATTCTTCAGTAAAGGTTATCCACTCGGCCGTCAGTTCCGGGGTAAGTGAGACATCCCAATCAAGGCCTGAAAGCCATAGCCGTTGGATAAAGACTTTGGCTTTAAAAACGATAGGCGAAATCCAACCGCTGGGATCAAATGTCCGAGCTATCAGGGATAGGACCTTCCGCTTAGTCGGGCACTTATCATAATCCACACGTGTCGTATATGTGAAGTAATGTGAACGCGTCAGCCACAGGGTTAAATTGAACTCCAAGGACCGCTACTGTTTGGGGGTTCTCAATATCTCGGATGGTATGAAGTGGTTGAAGGTAGTCGGGGGGAAGGTCATTCAGCAGTTCTGGTTTATTTGAGAGCCATTTCCGCAATTCATACCCGCCGGCACCCATCAAAGACTCCAATTCATTTTTAAGATTACGGGCTTCTTCAAGGGTTGATGCCCCTGTCAAGCAATCGTCAACGTAAACGTCGGACTCGATGACAGCTGCTGCCTTTGGGTACTTGGAGCGTTCTTGCTCCGCTAATTCCAAGAGAACACGTATCGCAATATACGGACTTGATCGTAGGCCATAGGTATTGGTATTGAGCTCATAGGTAAGAAGAGGTTCCGAGTGAGACTCGCGCCATAAAAGTAACTGAAACCGCCTATCCTCGGGATGGATCCACGACATTCGAAACATCATACGAATGTCAGTAACAAATACGATTGCATGCCTACGAAAATTGAGAAGTATGTGGGTTATATCTCGCTGCAACTTGGGCCCTGTGTGTAAACAATCGTTAAGGGAGATGCCATTTGAGCTTTTACAACTTCCATCAAAGACTACCCGAAGCTTTTGATTATCGTTATCGGAAGCTTTAAATACACCATGGTGGGGTACAAAATAGTGCTCTACGGAACTGTAATCCACGGAAGATACTGACATGTGTTGTAACCGTTGATATTCACGCATAAATTCAATATATTTTAATTTCAAGCTCGGGTTCATTTGTAAACGTCTTTCTAAATTTAGGAATCTTTTTTCTGCTATGCCATGAGTGTCACCGAGGGAGGGACGATCACTTAGGAAAGGTAATCTTGTCACAAAGGTGCCATCTGAGTTTCTAGTAGTGGTGTCCCTAAAAAATTTCTCACATTCTATATCTAGGGGGTTTAGTTGGGGTGGCTCAGGCGGTTCTTCTATTTTCCAGAATCGCTCAACTACTTGAGTTAAAGAAAGGGCAGTCATAAGGGGCTTTGAGTTAGGGAGATTGGTTACTGGCCCAGATAGGATGTAACCAAGATGGGTTGATAGAGCAGTCAGACCGCAGGGTTGTAGCTGAATTACATCGGATTGTAAGAGAGAGCCAAAAACATCGGCTCCTATTAAAACATCTATTTGTCCAGGTTTATAAAATAAAGGATCAGCGAGGTGCAATGATCGTGTTGCCGATCGGACAGATAAGGGCAGTTCCACATCCGGATGGATACCGGCGATAGTATCAACGACCATAGTTGAAGTAACTGTAGTGACTGGTGAAGAGGAGTGAACAGGCTTGAACGTGATAGGAACACAACCGCGAACTGATAAGGCAGGGATATTACCAATGCCATAAAGCATCATTGGAGACGAAAGAGGGGGGGTTACAAGCACATTGAGTCTAGTTACCGCTAAGTTGCAAGTAATCATACAACCCTGAGCACCGTTATCAATCAAAGCCCGTGCTTCAACCTAATATCCGTTAGATGTCTTCATGTGAATAACAGCAGTTGCAAGTACGACTAGATCAGGATTTATAATTATCGAAGCATGGGTAGGGAGCAGGGGAAGGGGGCTGTCTAGTTATTGTTGACTCTCACGGTGAGAGCCTTTATACAGTTCAGACCGAGAAGAGCGTGGAGACGCTGCGCGCCTATCTCTACTTGCAGTAGGGGCAGGGGAACGTACATCACGATGAAAGGTCGGGGAAGGATACCGTGTAGGAGAGTGATTTGGAGACCGACGCCATGTCCTGGAAGGAGAAGTTCGGGGAGATGCTCGGGGTGACGTCGGTGGAGTATGTTGGGGTGAGGAACGATTCATAGTATAATAGCGGGCACCCCCGCCCGTGCGAGGGTGGGGGGAGTTAGGTCTGATACGCTCAGGGGAGCGACGAAAGGCAACCGACCGATTCTGATTATTTTCACGGGGGTAAACAAAAGTGTGTGATGGGTAGGGCGGCGGCAGGTACTGCAACGGTAGTCGCGCATACACGATGCGATTGAGTGTTTATCTAAACATCTATAACACAGGCCATTTAATTTTACGAAATTCGAGCGGTCGCGGGGACTCATATCTAAAAAATCTCGACACTCTCGTAAATAATGATTTTCGCTCGAACACATCGGGCACTTCGATAAACGTGCATATGCGTTGGATTCGGCAACTAACGCATGACGTGTAGTTCTCGGTGCCAAACCAGTTTTGGAATAGGAAGGCGCTGTGTCCACCAGAGAGGCATTTCCAACGTTGTCATGGTGCCGGCATTCTTCTTCTAGGAATTCAATAAGTTTATCAAAGGTAGGTAGGTCCCTATGGCCGTCCCCGTGGCGGCGCTCGAAACGTGACCTTAAATCCGCGGGCAGTTTTCCAAAACAAATATGAACAAGAATATATGACCAGTGCTTCACTGGTAATTCGAGTCGCTCTAAACAACGATAGGCAGTAAGTAATGGATTGAGGAAACTGGTGTTGGAACCTTCTTGGTAAACCAAACTTACTTGTTTACAGAATAGAAAACAAGAATTAGAATAAGACGCTGTCTATCCGTCGATTGTCTTCCGTGTGTGTCACATCCCAAAATATACGATCTTCATTTACACTGTTTCTCATAGTTTTACTTTGCTATTTACTCCCAAAAACCATCAGGTTATGTCCCAGCGATTGCGATTAAAATCGAAACGTAATTCTGCGTAAAGTAACGAAAAAATAGTTATTTCGGGTGTCGTTAAAAATGGCGTCCGGTACAAGTTCCTCATCTCCACTCGTATTGGAAAAATTAAAAGGAATGGAAAACTATAGTTCGTGGAAGTTTATGATGAAAATGGTTTTGATTCATGAAGATCTTTGGGAATTTGTGGAAAAAGAGGTTGACGGGAAAATTCCGGAAAATGTGAAGAAGAGCCAGAAGGCGCTTGCACGCATTGCGTTGTCAGTGCAATCGTCGGTCTTTGTGCACATAAGGAATGTGACCTCGGCGCACACAGCGTGGGTAAGCCTTCAGAAAGCTTATGAAGACAAGGGATTATGTCGTAGGCTAGGCCTACTGCGGACTTTGTTTGGTACAAAGTTGACGGAGTGCCAAAGTATGGAAAAGTACTTGAACAAAATCACGGACGTTGCGCAACAACTACAGGATATCGGTGCAGGGTTGGAGGATGACTTTGTAGCGGTTATCATGCTGAGCGGGCTGCCCGAGGATTACGACCCGCTAATTATGGCAATTGAAAATTCAAATATCAAATTGGCTAGCGAAGTTGTATCGGCGAAGCTGCTTCAGGAAAGGTTGCGACGTGAGGATAGCAGGCGGGACGGAGACGAGGTTACGGCTCTGGCGGCTGCGAAAAAGGTGCCCAAGTGCTTCGTATGTAAGAAGACCGGACATTTTAAGAGAGATTGTCCGATGTTGAACAAAAAGAGATGCGGTAAGGAGGTTTCATCACCGAATGCGTTGCTTACGGCGCTGTCTGTGAACGTCGAAAGCGATTCTTGGTACGTGGACAGCGGGTCAGCGAGTCATCTTTGTCGTGATGTGAGCATCATGAGCGGCGTAAAAACCGAAAAATCGTTACAAGTGACGGTAGCTAACGGAGAGAAACTTTTTACGGCTGGGCGCGGCAGTGTTGAGGTTGAATTACGCGACAACACGATAAAGACTATAAGTGATGTGCATTATGTACCGAATTTAGCTGCCAACTTACTGTCAGTTAGTGCTTTAGCGAAAAAGGGTTTTGTAATAGTATTCGACTCCGATGGTTGCGAAATACTTGACGAAGGGGTGCTTGCAGCGACTGCTTCTTTAAAAAATGACGTGTATGTCCTTGACACTGTCAGGGCTGGTTCTAAAATTTCTTTTCAGAATGAAATTGCAGCCAATGGTGCAGTGGAGGAAGAGCGTGCGCATACCAACGACGAAAGTGTCTCTGCAGCTACAGAGAAGGTTTGGCATTCTAGGTTAGCGCATCTGAACCGGAGAAGCATGGAACTGTTAAGAAAAGGTATGGCTTCTGGTATATCTTATGACAGTAGAGATTTTGAGACATGTGTAGCATGTGTCAACGGGAAAGCCAGCAGGGTGCCCTTTCCTAAGAAATCTCACAGCAGGGCAAAAGAGGTCCTGGAACTAGTGCATACTGACGTATGTGGACCGCTGCCTTGTGCGTCTCTCAGCGGTGCGAGGTATTTCTTGCTTTTTATAGATGATTATTCTAGGAAGACATTTGTATACTTTTTAACGAAAAAGAGTGAAGTTTTTGATAGGTTTAAAGAGTTTAAGGCTTTAGTAGAGAACCAGACAGATAAAAAGATAAAGGTGATACTTAGCGACAACGGCGGAGAATACACCAGTTCTGCATTTCAGGCTTATCTGAAGAGCAATGGCATCAAGCATCATACAACTGTTCCTGACTCGCCCGCCCAAAACGGGGTCGCGGAGCGCGCTAACAGGACTGTGATGCAAGCTGCGAGATGCATGCTGCAAGATGCGGGCCTGGGTAATGAGTTCTGGGCTGAAGCTGTCAATACGGCAGTTTATATCAAAAACCGCTGTCCTACAAAAGCTGTCCTGGGAAGCACTCCCGAGGAGAAATGGAGTGGCAAAAAGGTATGCTTAAGTCATTTACGTATCTTTGGCTCTGTGGCTTATGCAATGAACCTTAAAAAGCATTCAAAATTGGACCCGAAATGCAAAAGGTACATTTTTGTTGGTTATTGTGAGCACACAAAGGGTTATAGATTAATAGATCCGGAAGAACCAACAAAGTGCATAAAAGCCAGAGATGTAACCTTTTTAGAAAATACGTTCATAAAAAAGTTATCAAATGTTGACGTTGACAATGACATTAAGTCAATTGAATTATTTTCACAAAATCGAAATGATGTGAATACAATTAGTGATATTCAATTGCCTATTCCAACTTCGGTACAGCCAGAAACATCTGCAGTGAGTGATGCTCAGCGTGTTGGCGCTCGCACGAGTACGATCACAATTGACGATTCGCCTAGTTCAAGTGAATGTGATGACCCGGCCGATGAGACTTATATTCCAGAGGAGGAGACTTCGGACACGGAATATGATAGTTCATCGAGCTTACTCCATTCGGGATTCTTGGCGGGTACGGCGGATCCAGATGCTCCCGGCACGGTAGGGGAAGCATTGAGCAGTCCACATGCTGACAGTTGGAGGGAAGCGATGTCATGTGAGTACAACTCATTCATTAAAAATAAATGTTGGACACTTACTGATCGCTGTAAGTCACAGAAACCAGTGAAATGCAAATGGGTGTTCAAAGTGAAACGTGGACTGAACGGTGAATTATTAAAATATAGAGCTCGTCTCGTTGCCAAAGGCTTTACGCAACAATATGGCATAGATTATGAGGAGACGTTTTCACCGGTTGTCAGGTACTCCACCATACGTACTCTGTTAGCCTTAGCGGTTGAGTATGGTATGCAGATTGAACACCTCGATGTAAAAACGGCATTTCTAAATGGTGACTTACAAGAAACTGTGTACATGGAACAACCGGAAGGCTTTATAGTTAAGGGCCAGGAAAGTAAGGTCTACAAATTAAATAAAGCCATATACGGTTTGAAACAGGCCTCGAAGGCTTGGTACGAAAAGATTGATCACGTTTTATGTCAAAAGTTGAAATTCAATAAATCATCGTCTGAGCCTTGTGTTTACTTCAAGCGCCATAAGGGGTCGCTTATCATCATTGCTCTATACGTGGACGACATCATATTGTTTTCATCGGGTGACGAACGTGACAAGCTAGATGTCAAGGTCAAATTAATGAAGGAATTTGATATGACAGATCTAGGGCCAGCTCATCAGGTGTTAGGTATGAGATTGTGTAAGGATGATAATAAAATCACCCTCGACCAATCCAGTTACATCGCGATGGTGCTTAAGAAATTTAAGATGGAAGACTGTAAGTCTTCGCCTACTCCCATGGAAGTTGGACTGAAGTTACCTAGGGGCAATAAAAGGGATGATACTTACGATTATAGAGGTCTTGTAGGTTCCCTTATGTACATTGCTATCTGTACCCGACCAGACATCGCATACGCAGTCAGCTACTTAAGTCAATTTAATGAATCGTTTACAGAGACCCATTGGAAAGCAGCGAAAAGAGTCCTACGCTACTTGAAAGGTACTATGGATCTCCGTCTAACTTTTAAGAAGAGCAAGCAGCAGCTGGAGGTTACTGGGTATGCGGATGCGGACTGGGGCAGCGACGACGTGGACCGCCGGTCGTACACGGGCTACGTGTTCAAAATAGGTGAGTCAGTAATAACTTGGGAAAGTCGTAAGCAAAAGACAGTTAGTCTCAGCTCCACCGAAGCCGAATACTATTCACTGTCTGACGCATGTAAAGAGGGTCTGTTTATTCGTACGTTTCTAAAAGAAATTACTGATAAGGACATTGTGCCCACTATTTACAATGACAATCAATCGGCGCAAAGATTGTGTAAGAACTCTTTACATCATGCTAGGACAAAACATATTGATATAAGGCATCACTTTATTAGGCAACTTGTTAATAACAATACGATTGTTATAAAGTATCTAAGTACTAATGAAATGTTGGCAGATTTACTAACGAAGCCGTTGTGTAAAGTTAAACACAATATGTTTTTGAGACAGCTCATGTTACAGGCATAGGTATATTATGTTGTACACTGTATTCGTGTAATTACCATCATTGTTTTTTTTAGTTTAGGTTAACATGATAGTAATTACATAAAATGAATAGACTGGTTATTGTTTTAGAAAATGTTTATTTAGTTTAAAATATGTCATGTTGATAACTGAACTTGAATGTTGTAGCGTAAGTTCAGTACATGGAGTTTTTTATAAAGTTATTGTAACTAGTATTAATGTGTATGACGAATTATTTGTGAAACAAGATTGTTTGGTTTAAGGGCCAGTGTTGGAACCTTCTTGGTAAACCAAACTTACTTGTTTACAGAATAGAAAACAAGAATTAGAATAAGACGCTGTCTATCCGTCGATTGTCTTCCGTGTGTGTCACATCCCAAAATATACGATCTTCATTTACACTGTTTCTCATAGTTTTACTTTGCTATTTACTCCCAAAAACCATCAACTGGCTCGTAGACCAGTCAACCGAGGACTGATATCAGGCAAAGAAATTATTTGAGCAATATAGGTGTCAGCAAGAACGCGTGTATTATGGTACCTTCGTTTAAGAAGGTCACGGGCTACACAATAATTACCGGATTCGACTTTCAAGTGCTGTACCAATCGTTTTGGTTCGTCAGATAAAGCACTCATTAAATAATGCATTTTATGGGTGGGCAATAAGTCAGTTCGAGTATCAACAACGCTATCAAATTGATCAATAAAGCTAATCCAGGTGTCCGATCGCCCATTGAATCGCGGAATCGGGAGGTCAGGTAATTTTTGAGGACGCGGAATATCAAGGTCAGCGGCGACAATAGTAGCCCGCTCGGGCACTGAACGCATTGGTGTACTCGCGGATATAGGAACGACTATCTCATTACGTTTAATTTTAATGTCAATAACTTGGTCGCGCACTGTCCTAACAAGACCTTGAACATAGGTATATTCTTCTATATCTATTGCCGGGTCCAAACCACCTAGAAGCTGAGCACTAGCCTCTCGGAACTCCTTGTATTGTTCCTCCAGGTCATTCACGTAAACCAGGAGCCGGGCGCGGTCCGCGGTATTAAGTTGCGAGTATGCATTCGAAATCCACTCACTGGTTAATCTCAAAGTCCCGATTGACTTTCTATAATCGGAAGTTTCCGTGAATAATGTCGATCTTATTGTGTCATTATTTCCTTCCTCAGTCATTTTAACTTGAACGGTAAAAGCCAGTTAGCAACAGGAAAATTAAATAGGGACTAGTTAATCGTAAGGCACTTTAAATGTAATAGGTGTCAACCTATTCGCTTGCAAGCAAGGTTCTAATTAGGAAGCGCGTTCACCTCACTGTTGGGTCTATTCGATCCTGGGATAGGGGGTTCTATTCAGCAGATAAAATACAAATAGATTTATAAAAGACAAGTCAGAAAAATCGCCTTTAGACAGGGCCTAGAATTTGTATGGGAAAATATTAAATTTAATGATTTTAAATCCACGTGTTAGCTATTAAACCTTCAAACTATATTGACCCGTCGGCCCTTGAAATAAGGCATACCTACATCGATCGGGTATGTTGGAGACCGGTATGAGGTTATATAACAAATTCCAGAATGCAATCTTATTAGGTATTTAAAACTAGATAATTCGCTAGGCTGAGGGAAATACAGTTAAGTAAATAAAGGGGGGTTTTGTACTTGCAAGGGGGACTTAAAATGTATTTAAAGAGGGGATCTAACCACGCTCTGCTACCAAAAAATGTTCAAAAAATGTGTCAGGTGGTCAAGACAGCACTGACCTGGCTCCAGGAGTTGGGGTCCGCACAGGAGGCTCGACCAGGGCAGTCGATTCTTCCAGGATAGCTTTCCACGAGGTTCACTAGATACACGGGCACCACACGCGCGATTTAAGTGCTTGTCTTATTTCGTCTGTCAGGAGTCAAGTATACATCACCGCGAGCGGGGTGGCGGGAGGGGTAACAAATCTGCATATATGGACACAGGTGTACTCGTATAGATAAAAGGTAGAATTTTGAACAAACTACATACCATACAATAAATTAATAATAAAATAAACTACACAAATATACATATATACATATACATACATCTACAAAACCGCATTATGTCCTTTAACTTTTATGTATCGTTCGAGAGCCATAACTTTTTTAAATTCATCTTTAGCGATGCGACCGACTGGCACTGTCGGAGAGAAGGTGGCAACGAATTCCAGAGTTTTACCGAGTAAACTGTAAAAGACTTGTCATAGGACCGATGTGTATGAGGTGGAATAGCTAGAGAGAGATCGGCACTGGAGCGAAGCCGGTGCCCGCTGCCGTCCGCCAAAAACTTGAACCTCTCCGATAGATAGGGAGGGCAAGAGGGAGAAAATAAAATATTAAAAAGAAGAGCAAGTACATGGGTGTCTACCCATGAAGATGAGAAAATAAAATATTAAAAAGAAGAGCAAGTACATGGGTGTCTACCCATGTACTTGCTCTTCTTTTTAATATTTTATTTTCTCCCTCTTACTGCTCGTGTTTCCGTGCAAAACTTAAGTGGCTGACTATTCGGCGCCGTAGAGACCTACGGCGCCGAATAGTCAGCCACTTAAGTTTTGCACGGAAACACGAGATATGGTCAAATTTATGAAGGCCGAAAATATATCTAATGCACACATTCTGCAGCCGCTCCAGCTTGTCAAGTAGCTCCTCAGTAAGATCTAACATAGCGATATCTGCATAATCAAGGAGTGGAATCAGAAGAGAACTTGCAAGCATAGTTTTGGTGTGCACAGGGAGGAAACTTTGGAGACGGCGAAGCGAGTGCATTGAGGCAAAAAGTCGCCTACTAGTTTCTGCCACATGGGGAGCCCAAGAAAGTGTTTGATCCATGACAAGGTCGGTTTGTATAGACAAAAATGTAGACCTTTTAAGAAAACCACCTAAAATGTATGGTAATCCGAGTTTTTCAATCATGAGTTGCTATTTTTATATCTACGGAGCCAGCTGACGATAAAGTTCCGTGTTTTTCGGATCGGGTGAAACCTTCCGGGAAATTCCAATACAATCTGATGTTAAAAACGGTTCCACGGTTTGTAAATATTTATTTTAAATATTTGTATTCAGCATGTTTCCAGTATTTTCTATGAAAAAATCCACCTGACCCGTATTTATTGACCGCGAGTGTAGGTGGTTTGTGTGGCGTGCATTATAAGTTATCTATTACGGTGCGTTTATGTTTAATGCTCTTTTAGTTTAACCGCACCTGTATGAGCACGCGCACGTCATGCACACGTATTCGGCGTGACTCGGCCTTAATACCGCATGAATGCCTATACGCCATGTAATTATCAAATCTATTAAAAAAAATAGTGATTTAAGAACCCATTCCGAATTGAATTCTGATTTGTAAAACTGAAGAATTTTGAAATATCTGGATGCTTAGCCAGCCAAGTTGCCAATCGTTAGCGCTTAGTAGCGTATCGTAGTTTTCCCTCTCTGTTACTCTTTTATATTAGTGCGACAAAGACAGCTAGCTTTTCGTTTGCGATTGACGATTAAGCGTTAGCGATTGGCAACTTGGCTAAGCATCCAGTTATTTTAATAAATTGTTTATAAATAGGATTTTTTTTTCTACAGATTTCAAAGCACGTTTTTGTTACAACCTGTATGAAAATCGTGTAGTTAAATGACTAACATCATGTGTAGGCTTAAAATTTGGGTGGATATAAACCGCACAAAAAAAAACACATGATAAAAGTACCAGTGAAAAACTTGTTACAAAATGAAAACACAAGAATGAGCAAAAGGAACTTTATTCAGATTTTATAATTTAATGTATCACATAATTAGATTATGATAACTTAATACTACTACATGAATATTGATTTATAATCGATATTTAATGGACTTAATTGTACTTTTAAGTTCCTTAGAATGATATAATTATCAACAATTTAGATGAACATTTTATAAAAGACTTAGATCATTATGATGAATACATTTTTGCTTAGATTTTTATGGAATTGAAGTTTTGTTATGTTACCGTATCTATAAATATTTTGAAGTTTATCGAGTATTAGTTTAATGTAGGTAAAAAATTTCCGCTTCTCGCTGAGACCGAGTGGCCGAGGGTTTAAGTTTCATAAGTTGCGAAACTTTCGTAGATAATGTTCTCGGTAATCTAATTTCAACAAATAATCTAATCAAGCCAAGACCGTATTAGATACATGCCTTGTGTTATTTGTGATATAAAACAATTATTTATGGCACTTTTTCTAAGTTGTCATGGAAAAATTCTCAATGGGAACTTAGTGTTAAATTCACATGTAATTTTTCGGAAACTTTCGGTTATGTTTCTGCAATTTAAAGAATGTTCTGCAACTTTGTGCATTGCTAGGGTTAAGGCATCAGCCGCGAACGCTGAGAACGTGGGTTCAAATCCCAGCAGTGTTATTCACTAAGAAAACCGCCTTGCTGTCAGCGCTGTGTCAGCGCTGCGGCAGCGTCGAGCCTAAAAATGGTATTCACTAATGTACTTTAAACGACACTAGTGCCCGGCGATGAATGCGGCGTGAGCTGGAACTACACTGCGTCGAGAGTTTGACGTTTAATGTACGAACTTCGTATTCTCTAACGAAAAACAGCGACGAACTCGCCCATAACCTCGCTCACAGCCTCGATTCCTAATGTCAAATAAAACGGCTAGGATTTTAGACAAGGCTGTCTTGACGTCGAGCTCGTTGATGAACGCAGTGTCGAATGTGTGAATAAGAGAATAGCATAGCAGCTCGGACATTGGTGAACTTCGAATTTTTTTCTTTATAAGTCTCCTTAATCATGGGTTGATAGCAAAAAAATGTACATAAATAGTTAAGGACTAAATCTAAACAGAAATCACGATCGAGTTAATTGTGTTACGAAAGTCAGTCATACAAACTATGTGGTATAGTCTGTCCAACAAACTTCAGTTGGCAGTAAAAAAGGCGGCATATTTAAAAAAAATCTAGGTGCATATTCTTGACCGTTGTTAAATCCGAATTTGTCGTCTGTTCACTGCTAAAAATTGTTACGAAAACATTATGAAGTAACTCGATTTTTTTTATTAAAGGCTTCAACAATATGTTTGCACTCGACCCTCATATATATCAAATAATATGTTCGTATCTCTATTAGACATAATAATTTAAGTTTATCAATATGGTAAAAGTTATTGAATAACTATCTAACATATTATAACAAGTTAAACTTATATTTGATACTCCTTATAATTCCAGTTCCATGTTTTGTTGACGCTGTTCTCATGTCCCACGGTCTGGAGAGTTCCATGTTCATGAATCTGGCAACAAACACAAATAATTAATCTTCTTCTTTGCCTGGCCATTTTCCATTTTTATTTGGGCTTGGCCCTCCTTATCAAGCGCTGCCGTGTCATGCACATGTCGGTTAACTTCAATTATATGAGATACGGGTAACAAGTCTAAATCGTCTTTAATTCGATTCCTTTACCTACCACGAAGACAATTATTTTAATATTGTTTAAGTAAGGTGGGGTAAGATGAAAAGGTTTTTTTGACGGGGTAAGACAGAAAGTCGTCGTTAATACTGTGCCAGAAGGACGATTTTTTGTCTTACCCCTTCTAAAAAACCCTTTTCATCTTACCCCACCGTACCTATTTTGTTTACGAGCCTGTCACAAGAGTAGTGTACCTCGATTTTTAACACATCATAACCTGCCTAAGTCGCGTACGTCATCATCAGCCCATCGCAG